>JAZHYW010025233.1:0-95799 GCA_037355805.1 Ixodes ricinus | reverse complement strand
TGGGCAAATAATAAAATTACATTGGGGAAGAGGGTGTGTGCACTCTGGAGATCTCAAATCTGTGAATCTTTTTGCCACCCCATGCTTTTATCGTTCTGAGGTCAACAAGGTGGCTAGGCATGGAGGAAGTACTAAATTTAGATTTGGAAACAGATATCACCATTGGTAATAAAGGTCTAGCAAAGATTTTCACAAAGATTGGTTGAGAGAGCCCACACAAGCAACTTTTATGAGTTGGTATGACTAATTTGAATGAAACTTGTGCAAACAATTTGCAGAAACCTTAATAAGCCTCTTTCTTCGGCAAAACTAATCCCGTCGGAAAAATGTCAAACAAACAACCTTTGAAAACCTACATCACCTGTTAGTAAGTGTGCTCAAAACGGGGGTTCTTGCTTGGCAACCTTGCTAGTGTAAATTACTAACGATATTTTCATACTTAATAACCAGAAAGCCATTTAGATTGTGGAAGACCTCTAGAAACATTCATAAAGGTTTCTCCCCATTGGACATATAGGCATTTATGAACAACTCATCATTCTTTTCCTCTGCTTTACCTTGGCAGGCTCTTTGAAATGGGTTTCCAGGAGCAGCTGAACGAAATCCTTCATCGGCTTCCTGAGAATCGGCAGACGCTACTTTTCTCGGCCACACTGCCGCGTATGCTGGTCGACTTTGCACGTGCCGGTCTCAACGAGCCGGTTCTAGTTCGCCTCGATGTTGAGTCTCAGCTCAGCGACCTCCTCAAGGTATAACACCACCTGCCTAAGGCTTCACTCGCTGTAGGCATCGTGGTGATGTATGGGTGCAGCTAGTATGAATTTCAGTGTTAAGGATTGGTGTTCGAGCAAAATCTTGCCACACTGATGTTGAGCGCATGGCAGGGCTGTTCCGATTCCTTTTTATCTTTTCCCAACCCCGGCCTACACCAAAGTGCTTGGATTTCAGCAACTTACACCCAAACGCAAAGGAAATATTCCATGCAACCGCATCTTAGTTCATAGCTCACGGGCTTATTTGAGCCACTCAATTTGAAGTGTGTATGTCAAATCTTGAATATTGTATTGCCTGATGGTCATTGACCTCGGGTTCAGCTGCGAGACCATTTATCTTGCAAGGCATCAAAGATGATGGTGGTGTCCGGTTATACATAGCATTCAGTCGTGTGGTGTAAGAGCCATTATCGAGCATGAATTATGAATTTAATGCCATTAATAGAACATAATTTGTACCGCATTTGCCCTTATACCCTCCTTTCACAACTAAGAGTTTTGTTGGTCCCCGTAAAGAATGGGCAAAGTTCTGAGTTGCTGCTCTTATTGCAGACGGTGTACCTGATGTGCAGAACGAACGACAAGGCAGCAATTTTGCTGCACCTGCTCAAGCACGTCGTCAAACCCGACGAGCTCACCCTCGTCTTCGTGGCCACACGCCACCACGCGGAGTACCTGAGAGACGTAGGTTCTTTTGGCCTAACTAGTCGAAAACTTGCTACTTTTATTTCTGTCTGGTGTATTCCCACTCCTCCGCCCCACCCTTCCCAGTTCCCTTTACCTACCTTTCATTCCCATCTCCTAGATACTTAGTTCCTATTTACTGTACTGATCCTGGGTACTTTACCCCTATCTGTTGTACTGGTCATAGATATTTTATCCCTATTGGTTTTATTGGTACAAGGTACTTTATCCCTATCTGCTCTGCAGGACCTAGGTACCTCATCCCTATCTGCTGTACTGGTCATACAGCCACTAAGTATGCTACGCTTCAGAGTAACGGCACTTACCCATCTTGGTGCTTAAAATCATGGTTGCCAGTTATCTGGAGCGTTTTCTGAAATCACAGGAAACGCTTTTCCGTCCTCCACGAAGGTTTGCAACAGAGCAAAGCAATATTACATGAGCTTCGTAACACCGAATATAATGCTATAAAAGTCACACTTTTCAATCATGGTGATTGGCAGTTGCATCTACCCTGTACTAGTAAGCACCAAGATAGCGGCGCCACAACAATGTTGGGGAACAGAGTGCCGATACTCTAAGCGTAGCTCATTTAGTGGCTTTACGGTCATAGGAACTTTGTCTCTATCCACTGTACGTGTCCTAGGTACTTAGTCCCTATCTGCTATACTTGGTCCCGGGTACTTTTTCTCCATCTGCTGTACTGGTTCTAGTAGCATACTGTAAACAACTTTATTTTCACAGGATCAATATTTCGCAAATATTTGGAATCGTGGGTTTCGGGAATATTTTGCAATGTAGAGTGATATGCTATGTATTTGTTACCGTAGAGTGTTATATTCGCAAGACTAATTTTTAGCCATATTTTTCAAGCCGCAAAATTCGCGAAAATTAGGTCCTTGTGAAAATTACGTTGTTTACAGTATCACTTTCTTTTCAAATGAAATGCAGAATGCAGTACTAAGGCATGCAGAGGGTGACAGTGGTGGTAGCTTAGGAGTGTCTGTGCGAGGGGCAAGCCCCGTTAAGTGTCGATCGTGTGGCCCAGCAGGCAACTCTAGTTGCTCGCACAGATCCTCGAGAGGGCGGACGTCCCCTGCACGCAAGTGTACAGCAGCCTGGACCAGGCGGCCCGCAAGATCAACGTCTCCAAGTTCCGGGCGCGCCAGGTTCCTGTGATGCTCGCCACGGACGTGGCTGCCCGGGAATCGACATCCCACTCCTGGACAACGTCATCAACCACAGCTTCCCTCCCAAGGCCAAGCTCTTCGTCCACCGCGTCGGTCAGTGTCTGCGGGAGCAGCCCCGAAAGTCACTCGCAAAAAGAGTGCCCCAATTAAAACAAATGATTCCGGCAATGGTGATTGGTGCCCGCCATAAGCGGTATTTGTGACCACTGCTGCTGCAACCGGTGCCTGTGCGCGCTCTACCCCCAGGCCGAGTGGCGCGTGCGGGCCGGAGTGGCACGGCCTATTCGCTCGTGGCCCCCGGACGAAGCACCTTACCTCCTGGACCTGCATCTCTTCCTGGGACGGCCGATGCAGTTCGCAAGTGCAGCCTCCCAAGCGCCGGGTGGGTGCGACTCGTCCATTCGTAAACGCAGAGCGCGGGTCAGTGCCTTTAGTATCGAGCAGACTCGTCGGGTTACTAGCTCGACAGCATTGCATTGTAGTCTGTTGCAGGTTTCAAGTATAGTGGAACAAGCTCCTCCCATAACCTTTACCAATTACGGCGAGCAGGGAGCTTTCGGGGGGGGGGGCGGTTTGGCTTGCTTTTAGCCTTTTTTAACCTGAAACAGACTATAGATGTGTTGCTTTAATTCTATCCAAAGCAGTCGCGATTTATTTCTTAGCGCAATAAACTTGACTAGTATACTCTGTCGTGTCCAGTGCCATCAAGGACACGAGTGCAAACGCACAGCTCTGCTAAATGCTTTGCATACACAAGCGCTCGCGTGAGGCAAGCAGCTCCCAAAGCCCTGCAGTTGTGCCAGTGTTTCCCACAAGACTGTGCGAAGCTCTTGAGTTGTAGTTCAAATATATTATCTTGTGAAACAATTTGTGTTCCCAAAGCATTTCGTCTGTTTGGTTTAACCTTTGGCGTCACCATTCTCGTCTTTCAGAAAGTGGACTGTGCGGAAAAGTACCACAGATGGTGATCGATGAGGAAGCGTGAGATGCTCCGCGTGCTCCACGAACAGAACTCTGACCTGGTGAGCAGTTCGTCCAATTAACACCCAACTTTTGCACTAAAGGGTGTTCCAACTAAAGCAGGTGCATCGAGCATTCAAAGTTCTATTCTTTCACAGTTCTCAATGACCTCATGGGGGCCATTTTTATTATTTGTTCCTCAGCACCTGCTTGGACTGACAGTGGAATTCTTGATTGTCGCACGCACTGTTGAATTTGTGAATTGTGAAATTTTCCAGCGTAGTAGTCATATTCAAGCCGGCTAGGCCTGTTTGCTACCATTTGCTGTAATTTCTGCCTGCGTAATTTTGGAATATAATGGTGTAATGTAGTGGTAACCTACTAGTAGATTAATTTATCATTGCTCCTCGTCGTCAACCGTATCGCCTTCATTCTCATCGGATTTCTATGGAGAACTGTTCAAAGAGGTAGCATTAATATAAAGTTCCTTTCGAAGGTTCCATTTCATGCCCGTTAAAGTTTGAAAATTATTAAGTGTTAGTGAACAGAAACAGAAAATAGGGAGGTTTGGGACCACGTAAATACTTGGTGGCCTCACCACTGCTAACCTGGGAGAAAGAACTTTGTCGACATGTTGCCATTTGCACTGGAGGTGTGACACCAAGGATGCCTAAAAGCTCAACAAAACAGCAAAGCTCTAGTTTGCTTTGTATGGCACTGCAGCAAAACATGGAGCGGGTGTGCAGCAACGCCATGATCCAGTACCTCCAAGTCGCGCCCGCCACCTTCGAAAGCGAGTCAGCCAAGCGCATGAAACAGTTCCTCAAAGAGGACATCGCCCCTCATCCCGTGTTCAGAGGTGAGGCGTCGTTGCGTCCCTTCTAACGATTCCAGGTATCTTTTGGAAGACTGCTGTCTTGATTGGTCATCCCTCCTTTATCCTATCTTAGCCAAATCTGCGGATGAAGATGTAAGGGCTCAGCCTCTTGCAGGGAATGAAGAGGTTCAAGCCACCGAGCGTAAGTCCCAGTTTTCCACTCTTTCCAAGAGTAGCGTGAGACACGCATGTGACAGCTCCATTTTGTCCACAAGTAATGTCTAGCTGATTCCTTTTCTGGAATCAAAGCAATTGACTTTTACACTCGCTTTGGGTTTAGTTCCTGCAATGTAGGCAGTAGTTTCAATGCACGCAATTTGATTTATCGTACCATAAGCAGACACTGAAATCATTGCTTATCACACTTAGGGGTGGTGATCAGATTTTATCTAAATGTAGGTCGTACAAGTTACCCAATATACACTACTACTATACGATGTAGTGTTGCGTGAACTTTCGATATATAGTAGTTTCGAATAATACACCATTCGATATTCGTTTCGAGATGAACTGCAATATTTATAATTTTTTCTAAATGTTGATTGCAGCAGAGTTACCCCTGTTCAATGCACTTTTACCAAGCACCGGTGCACTGTGCACTGCGGGTAAGCAACACCCACGGAGCTCGCTTCCAAGGATGTGGGTTCTCCGCAGTTCACCGATGCTTGGCTAAGCGCACTCATTGGGGCCTAACCCGCCATGATCAACACTTTCAAAAATACAAATATTGCAGCTGCGTGCAGAAAGGAAAGCTCGTTCCCAAAGCGGGATGGTGCACGTGGCTCGTGTATTTAAGAAGAAACAGAAACTTCATGAACGTTGCAATAGAATTTCAAAAATTAGACTGGCATGCCTGAATGTACCTATGTTAAGCAGAGATGCCCTGACAATCTGGATTAACCATACGTGATTGAAGAAAATATATTTACATATAGCAAGAATATTTATAAATCCTCTTGCTTATGTATAGCTGGACATCTCTGTAGGCTTAATTTTATGTCAAATGCATCATTTACTTGCCCTCCTAATGTAGGCATTGGACTCTCCCGAGGCCACACTCAACAAATATAGTCATATTAAGATTAACTTCTCTCAGGAATGGACAAGTGGAAGCTTAGCAACATCCTTCACAAGTTCAGCTGGTTTTCGTTTGAGCATGTTGCAGTAGTGGAATGTTTGGGGAAACTATTTGATTAAAAGATATTCGGCCAAAACTACTATTCAGCTCTGAACTCAAAACACCCTATTCACACATCTAATACGGATGTAGTATTGCCGTGGAAACTTTAATCAGAAAGTGCCACATAAACTTCCTAGCTCATTTGGCTCTATTAGCAACGACATCAGTCACACGAATTGGCCTCTTAATGAGTTTGAATTAGGGGTGCCGTTGTATAATAACAAAGGCCAAGCTGGCAAAGAGCCGTTAACTTTAGTGGTTCAATGCCCATACTGCTAGCCGAGGACCATTATGAATTCCTTGTTAAATACTCAGTTGCACCAGATTTGCTCGTTCCTCTATTCAGTCAAATTCCCCTGGCAAAGAAAAAACACGAAAGGGGTCTGGTCTCACAAGCTGAAAGAGGGACATGGAGGACCAAACAGACGACGCGGCGTCTCAATTTACTCGGCGGGACCGTATCTTCCTCCGCAGACCATCTTCGAGATTGGGAACACCGGGAGAAGCGATGCCTTTCCGTGATGAAGAAGAAGCGGCAGAAGCACGACAAGCTCATCGAGCGCATCTGCGATTCCAAGCGGCATCCAAGTCCCAAGAGAACTCCAGCCCCGCACCAAAGACGGAAGGCAGCCAAGAAGCCGTCATGGCGGAAGAGGAAGACATAGAGGTCTGTACTACGAATCCAGTTTGGCCACCCGCGTCGGTTAGCCCTCGACTGTTTCGGCGGCAGTGGGGAGACTTGGCTGCGCTACATATCGTAGTGAACAAAAAAAAAAACAACTACACTCCATTTTCTTTTTGAGTTAGACGGAGCCAATCGAACAGCGTCAAAATTGCATGCGTCACGGCACTCGTCGTCTTCGTGGGTTCCCCATCGCCGGCTGATTAGAACGTGCACGGAAAAAAGCGCAGGATCGTTGCACATTTACTGTGCGTGTTTGGTTTAAGTCGGTGATGGCAGACTGCACAAAGACGACAAGCGTCATGACGATGTGCTCTTTTCGCGCCACTTGATTGGCTCCATCGGCTCGTAGAATCGGTTGCAGTCGGACTTAAAGTGAAATGGGGCACAGAACGTGCAAACAGGATTCATCACTCACTCCAGTGCAAGTGGGTAGCGCTGCGAAAGATGTATGTATGCGACTGTTTGGGAGGAATATAAGGAACTCCCCGGGCAGATGGTCCTTGCCGTTGGCACCTGTTGGCAGTAACGAGCGAGACGAATGCGCTGCCAGGTTCCGGTGCTTGTTTGCCTGGGTGGTATGTTGTCTTCAGAAAGGAGCTTCGAGAAATGTGTGGTATGCAACGTTGCCCGTCTTTTTATCCGCCGTACTTGCAGAGCGCCTTCGCGACGGTGATCGGCAGTCGGAAGGGCCAAAGCGGAAAAAGCGGGCGAAAACTCTGGTTCTGAAGCTCACGCCGGAGAAAAGAGAAAAGGCGAGGCCAGACTCTTTCAAGGATGAGGAGTTTTACATCCCCCACTTCTCCTCGGACTTCCACTCTGAAAAGGGGTAAGTTTGTCCCCTGTTCAACCGTCCTCCATTGCCAAGCTGTCTACGAGAAAAGCGAGACATGTTTCGTTACACCCCTTAAATTAACTTTTTTTTTTACTCATTACAGGGAGCTCAAAATCCACCCGTGCAAATGCTGGCAGTTTATTTGTTTATTTATTTACCGGAAGAACCTACAGTGCCAAAACATTATAGCAGGTGCAGCCTAGTGTTGATGACAAGAACTCGTTTGTGGAACATGAATAGGGGGCAAATCAGTAAAGGCTGGTAATTAAATGCAAAATCAAGTTCAAAGCAAGCGAGTTAAAAATCAGAATTCTAATTTCCTGAAAGGAGCTGTAGGGGTCGCCACCCTGATATTGTTTTCTAGATGACCAAGAGATGGCGCCAGCATGCATCAACCAAGATGTAGATAAGTGCGTGCCATCGGACACAGGGGGATCTTGGCTCTTTACGATCAGGGATAAAAGTTGTGGGTTCGTCATGACACCCGCTTTTGCTTCGTCTTCCCGACTGCAGATTGAATAAAAAGTGCAAATGTTTTCACAACTTGGCGTCATCCCAATTTTAACTGTCGGAGAAAAGGAAGCATAATATTGAGATAAGGGCATAAAAAAAGAAACCAACAAAATTCATAAGGTTCACGACCAACAAAGTCGCTACTGGAAGTACAGTGCAACCCACTTGCAACGATACCACATATAACGATGTATCGCTTATAACAATCAGTTTCTAGAGATTCTAGACTGGAAATGGTCAGTTTCTAGTCCAGATACAATGATAATCGGTTATAACGATTGAAATTTCGGGTTTTCTCATTATCGTTATAAGTGGGTTGCACTGTAGTCTTGTGTAGCTTTTAGGCCGGTTCAAATGGACAAAGGGAATTAAATTTTGCTGGCACACACTTGATCTACGCTTTACCTTTCAGGCTAGAACTCGAGAAGACGTTTGAGCAGCAGGCTTCTCAAGCTGTGCTGGATTTGACTGCAGACGATGAAAAAATGCTACGGAAACAAAAAGCACCATGAAGTGGTGAGTAGATGCAAGCTGTACTTCCCGCTCAAGAGAGCTGCCAAGTTTTCTTTTCATCCAATTGCACCCTCAAATCAGCGCGTAGGGATCGCAAGAAGAAGAGGTTTGTGCGAGAGGGAAATGACGACCCAAAGAAAAAAAAAGATACGCACTGAGAGCGGTGCATGGATTCCTGCTTCCTACAAGTCAGACGTGTATCCTTTTCCTTGGACCCCATTTCTACCTTGCTCCGACCCAGGAGTAAGGTAAAGTAGAAGCAAGAAAGATTACTTGTTGCACGTTGGTGTGACACTTCTTCTAGAATGTCCAGCCCGCTATGATAATGGTAATATTTCTAGTCATCCTACAATGTTTGCAGAACTGAAACAGCCTGCCTTTCTTACACTGAACACTTTTATATCGGGAAAAATGTTTCCCAAGAAAAGCGTTGTCAATTAGCTAGGGCACAGATGAGTGCCTGTGCAAAGTGGGTTCAATACGATCAGCATGCAGACCGAGTCCTGCAGCCAACTTCCTCAGCTGCCGGTACAGCTACAAACAGTGGAAGCGGAAATCCCAGGTGGACGCGAGAGACGACGACGACGAAGACAGTGGGGGCCTTGGGAAGCAGAAGGTGGCTGCCTGTGGTGAGTGGCCAAACGAGAACTGCTGGTCATACTACTGCCGAGCCGATGAGCACGGCCGAGCTATAGTTCGCCGCAAAACTTCCAACCAGCGTTGTAATGTGCAGAGGCACAAGCACGTGGCTTTACAAAGGGCTTTGTTGTAAACGAAGCATCTTCTATAGCTACGCTCTTATGCCCGTGCCTTTGATGGAAATACTAAGCAGCTGATTTTAAGATGTAGGCAGAGGCAGTTTTCATTGGCTGACATTGTAACTGCCATCCTTACCCAGCGACCACATGGAGTCACCTTTACAAAGAAGTGTGTGGAGACTGAACATCTGGCTCATTCATGCTGTCACATTACTGCTCCAGCCAGTAGCAGCCCCAGACATTGGATTTAGTGGTTGAATTACAGAAACTGGTTTCAGCGAGGGGGTGCTACCTAAACCAAAAATACCTCAAAGCGACGGCTAACATTCTGCTCTAAAGAGAGATAACACAACTTTGAAATAATCTGTGAGGTGTGGCTGGTGTATAGTCGGTAGCAAAAGTTTGTGGGGCACGAAAGCGCCAGCCGAAAAGACTGGCTGCCCCTTTTGACGGCGCGTTGCCGCTCTCAAGACTGGCTTTGCACATGCGCTTCCTTTCATGTTCGCTGTCATGTTTTTTTCGCTCGCTTTCGTTCGACGCCCATGAGATAACAGGGACTGGCGCAACGTGCCCTCGAAATGTTATCTGCAGTATGCGAGCTTCATCACTAATCACGGTGGCTGAGGCAGACGCGCGGCACAACGGCTAACAAAGCGGCACCTTGCGCTGGCCTTGGTTATCTCTTACGTGTCGGACGGAAGAGGGTGGAAAAGGCACAACGGTGAGCACGAAAGGAAGCCCATTCTCAAAGCGTGAATCTTGAGAGCGGCAACGCACCGTCAAAAGGCGCAGCCAGTCTTTTCGGCTGGCGCTCTCGCACCGTCAGAAAGTGACAGAATGCGAAAACATTCGTATACGTAGCGTATTCCTGCAAGCTGCAGCCGCGCTAGAGCTTGGCCGTGCAGCCTTTCCGGAGTCTGCCCGGGCGGGTTCTGCTGGCTCTGCGATTGGCCGCTCCCTCTTACCGGCGGACGGGCCGCTGTGTTGCCATGGAGAGGGCTTCTCTGTGGGGTGGCGTTCCTGAAAACTACGCCGCGTGCCAGCCAATGGGGTGGCTGCTACAGACTATAGCCTTCGCTCCATGTGACAGGGGAATTTAGGTGCCGTTTGGCGCGGCTTCAAAAGCTGATAATGCCGGTTCGCTCCATGAAACAGTTAATGCTTTCGCATTGAAAAAAAAAAACGAGCGAAGAGGTGTGGGGTCGGGGGGCTACCCCCTCAAGACTCGCCGCTGGCTCCAGCAAAAGATTAACATCGGCCGACACAGATCAATCGGGAAGCAGAGTAGGGGAAAAATGAGTGAGACCAGGCAACATTCAACAGATTGTTCACACGTTTTAGGGCAGATATTGAACCCTAGCCACTATATTTTCTTTTTTGTGTTTATTGAATGCCGAGGCCTCTAAATACCTTCTGTAGCCGCCCCACACTTTTATGAACTCTCGTAATTGGCTGCACATTCTTTTAAGACTAACACCCGCAAAATCTACGAACAAACAAAACACCCAATAATATTCCTCAAGAGTCACGAAAGAAACAAACAATATCTCCCGCAAGAGATCGGGCAGCGAGAGGCTTCCACCGAGCTAACTTTGTGAATCGGTTTAAACATATAATCTTGTTTCAAAGCGAAACGGTTTCCACCAGCCTCGCGTCTAGACGAAGCGAGTCGTTCAACAAAAATAAAGCTCGTCCCCCAAAAAAGTTATAGAATTTTTTTCACCGCAGAAATAGAGGACGCATTGCCAAACGCTCATTCTCTGCCCAGATGTAGCACTAGCAGTCCAAAATAGCTGCCCATGTTTCAGAACATTTATTTTATTCAAAGTTATAAGCGATCTTCTGAAAATTTAAATAGGAAAATGGGGCCCTCTCCTAATAATTGGTGCCACTCAGCTCCATGTATTCGAGGACTCCGTCGGTCGCCATTTTCCCATTCGCAACTTCAGAAGATCGCTTAGAACTTTTGAATAAGATGATGATTAGTTCTGAAGCTTTGGCATCCGGTTTGAATTGCCAGCGCTACATTTGGGTGGAGAATGAGCGTTCGGCAATGCGTAGTTATGTTTGCGGTAAAATAAGACAACCACATAGATTTTTCGGGAGACTCAACAGGATTCCCAGTTCACGTGGGTACGCCAGAGAAATCGGTCTGGCAGGGTTCGAGACGCAGGTACTGGGGCCACTCCACAGCTCCCTGCAGGATGATCCCGCACACTTCCGTCGGAGCGTTGGGTCCCGCTGGGAACCCGTGCGGTCGGAGCAGGTGGTTCTTGGGCATTAGGGTGTTCCACTTTAGGGTGACCCTTTTGGGAGAGATTGGAAAAAACGGCTGCGAGCATGTTACAAAGACTGCATCGCGATTCGTTAGGATTAGGGATGCCGCGAACTTTTTTCGAACCGAAGTTTCGATGATCGAATCAAGCGGTTCGAAAGGTTCGAAAGATTTCGAATTTTCGAACTTTCTATATCGCAAAATTCGACGGAAGTCGAATTTTCGAACTTGTTAAACTAAGAAGTTCGACGCTTTGCGAACCGTCGAACTTATTACGCTAAAAAATTCGATCCCTTTCGAACTTTCGAACTTATTACGCTGCAAAATTCGATGCTTGTCGAACTTTCGAACATGACAGACCAAAAAATTCGATGATTTTCGAACTTTCGAATTTCTTGCACTAAAAAGTTCGAAGCTTTTCGAACTTTCGAACTTCCTACGCCAAGGAATTCGATAGTTTTCGAACTTTCGAACTTATTTATCGAGAGAATTCGTAAAGTTTCGAACTATCGAATCCTGGAAAATCAAAAGTTCGACGAACTTCGAACTTTTAGGGTAAAAGTTCGACGTTCGTCGAACTTCGAAAGACCGGCGGACGGTTTCATTTGAATTCAAGTAGTGAGGTACATTCGTAATTTTTTTTCTCTCGAATTTTTACATGCCGTGCTGCGTTCCTTACGAAAGACAATGCCGTTTATTACAATGTTCTGGCACGCTCAGTTTTAAAGAAATAAATTCCCGAAAGGGCGAGGAAGGACGACGGGTTAGTGACGATTGACGTTTGTGCCATATTTGAAGCGGGCTAAAGCCGAAGATATTTACAGTTGAGATGTTAAACGTTTTAAGAATGATCTATGTATAGCTTAGGTAAGTGTCGTCTTAAGATGTGATTATTGTTACTCAAGATGAGTTTCGAAGAAATATCCAAACATGTATCTACGAGCAATTATACTCTAAACTTGGTATTTTGTTTTTCGTCTAAGTTGCTTGAGGTATCGCATTTAAATTAACACCACAGACAGTACATCTGTAACATATCATTGCCATCTGCAGAATACAAAATAATGTATTTATTGTTTTTTCACGTTGAGGAATAATTTTAACTCATGGGGGAAGATTTCTAATATTAATCAAATTCAACACTTCATTAATTTTTTTTTTTTGGCTTTACGTTTTTGGGAAGTGTTTTTTTTTTTTTTTTAGTTTGTACACATTTGAGTAGGAGAAACTTGTTTCGAAGTTCTGAGCTTCTGAACATGCAAGAATACAACACTTCCGGCGGGATTTTTATAGGTTCTTTCTTTTTTTTCTCCAGCTTTTAATCCGGGCATTTATTGTTATGTTTATCTTTCTTTTACCAATGGCACAGTTATTGAGGTCGAAAAGACATAGCTTTGAACTTCGGAACCTCTAAGCCTGTGACAAGTAGTGCCTTCTGACAACGAGTTTCCGACAATGGCCACCTACGGCGTCTACGCGATCTTTTATGCTGTGAAGAGCGACAGTAGTTATACATACACATAAATAATTTCAGATTAAAATAAGCTCGACCACGCCCTCCTTCCCCGTATTGTTTTCTTTTACAGTCCGAAATATCTGGAAGGAGGCGAAGGGGGGCTAGAGCACCCCCCTCCCCCCGTTTTTTCTCTTCCGACGCCACTTGTATGGTAGAACGCTCCTCGACCTCCAGTTGTGTCGGCTTCTGTGCTTTTTGCGGGGCGTTTCCTCCGTCCCGGAAAATAAACCTCCAGGACAATTACAAACTCAACTAACTGTATGCCAGCGTCACTCGGGCGGCGTTCGATTGGATTACTACCAGCGTGCAAGGGGTGGGGAGGTAGTTTGCCAAGTCGCTTCAAGGTTTTTCTGAGCCTCAACCTCCTGCCCGCCCCTGGCCGTTTCGAACTGGGTGAGTATCGTAAAACAGTGCGTTCATGTGATCACTACTGCGCAATGCACGTTAAAGACCCCCCCCCCTGGGCTGGTGGTCAAAATTACTGATCTATGGTCACACGTCACTCTGCACTGGCAAATATTCCAGCACATCCGGGACACTCGTCGTCTCATTTAATTGCCTGACCAACTTCGCGGAATATAAATATCACACCCTAACTTTTCTAAACCTGATTTCGTGAAAACCAGTGAGTCGTGAAAACGTTATTTCAAACTGAAACTGTGGAGAAACATTAAAACCGGACTTCGAACGTTGAAATCTTGGACTTAAAAAAATTCAAAATCTTCGAAGTTTTTTTTATAAATTAGCTTTAAATGGGAATCGAAACTTTCGAACTTTTCGAACTTTATGTAGAAAGAAATTCGAAATCTTCGAATTGTTCGAACTCTATGTCTATAAAAATTCGAAGCGTTCGAATTTTTCGAATTTTATATCCAAAGAATTTCGAAATCTTCGAATTTTTCGAACTTCAGATCCCAAGAAATTCAAATTTTTCGAATATCTCGAATTTTTAAGTTAGGAAAGTTCGAAATCTTCGAATTTATCGAACCTCAAGTAAAAGAATATTCGAAATATTCGAACCCGAAATTCTAGAAACCGTGAAAGCTTCGAACTTTTCGAATTCGAAACTCTACTGTGATCGAAAGTTACGAATTTTTCGAATTCGAACCTCGGTCGGTATGAAAATATCGAAATTTTTCGAATGCGAACCTCAGTTCGCTTCGAAAATATCGAAACCTTTCGAAATCGAACCTTGGGTGGTTCGCGACATCCCTAGTTAGGATGTTGCAGAACTATGGGAGTCGTCAATCTCCCATTACACTAAAACACGGGGATGACTGTGCTAGGGACTACAGTCGAGATTATATTTAAGTTGGAACGTGTTCCAAGAACCGTATTTTCATTTCACTTTGTCTAAAACTAGCCCGGCAACATTTAGGCCAAGATTTTACGCAAGGAAGTGCAAAATGTGCTGTCTATAAAAAAGGGGGAAAAAAAAACTTTCAGCCTTTCCATTCTGGTCAAGAAGGAAGACCAGCAAAGCTGTACGCTCGTCCCGTGTGTTTCTTCTTCGTCCTCGTCTGTCTTGCGCTCTGTTTCCTACAATGAATTCCCGCCAACTCGCCCAACTATCCACTCTTCTATGATAGCTGGAAAGGTTGCCGCCATCTGTGAGCAATGGCAGCAGCCAGACTGGTTGCTGCCGTCGCTCATAGATGGCGGTAGCTGTCCAGAGTTTTGTGTCGACATTTGTTTGGTACCGGACACAAAACTAGGAACTAACCCTTACCTCCGCTGTAAAAACTAAGTTTGTTAAGTTGGTCAGTCATGAAAGACATGCAGTGGAAATGACAAGCACAAACAATGTGTGGTTTTCTTTTTGTTGGTGTTCATGTTTTGCTCTGTAGGTCTTAAAAAATTTTCAAGACGACATTCTGTTTCTAATGTGCACTCCCAAAAGGTATGCGTGTATCATCACATGAAAATAACCCTCCAATTTCGGCATGCCCGATTAGAAAGGATAAAGAAAAGCTTGCGCATCAATACACCAACGGGGAAACAATCTTTTTGTCTGCAAGTGCCTTGTTTAGGGCCGACCTGCAAAGTCATCTAGTGGCTGCCCGAAAACCCTTTCCCCGTGTCCTTTTCTCCGTTCCTTTTAACACCTTCCCGACAGTAATGCGTAGTGCTGCATTTTCGGCATCGCCTACCAGAGGCCAGGGCAGAGATTGGACAAGAGCGCTACATCGGCGATCGGCTGGGACTGGCGTCCTCATTGGTTGAACACACTGATGCAGCGCTTGTGTCCAATCTACACCCCAATCTGGCTGGTTGTCAAAGACATAGAAAGCCCAGCACCACAGCCTCCCTGCCTAGAAGGGCTTTAGTCATACTTTTGCCTGAGAAGCTGTTGCTAATTTGACCTTTGCTGGGCTATACTTCTCGATTCACCTCACTCTACGAGCCGGTGGGAGAAATCAAAAGGCATCAAAAGCGCAGCAGCATGGTGTTTGTCATGTTTCTGTACACGTTTACCATCGCTGAACCAATCGTGTACATGGAAGGTCCGGTGACTTGTGCTCTTGACACCGTTTGATTGGTGGGTCCCACGAGCTCGCAGCATTGGCTGCGTCCGGACTTGAGGTGAAACGAAGTGAACGACCTTTGGAATTTGTTTAAAAGTATTGTAAATGAATGTATCAAACGTACTGTGCCACCAAATGCAAAAAAAAAAAAAAAATTCGATTTTTAGGAAGTTGCTACAGCCAGAAAGACAATTGAAGCAATTACAAAAGAAACTTAAAAGAAGCAACGAGCCCTTAGATCTGAATGAAAAAGTCACGGCTCTTTGTTTAGAACTTAAAAGTTAAAACCCAAGTTACCACCGATCATTTTGGTGAGTCGTTGCCAAACTTCGTATCTACTTCACCAGAAACATTTTGGCATACGATATCTCCACATTCTATGGTGTGTGATAGTTTTCGAGGTTAACGGCGATCTAACTCGCAAAGCAGACAAGCTCAGATGCATTTAATAAACACTTTAAATCAGTTTTTACGCAAGACAATGATGTGTTACCAAGTTTTGATGCACACTACCCTCCTATGCCTGATATTGTAATTACGAAACACGGTCTATTGGATATGTTTTTGGAACTTGATGTTAAAAAGTCTCCATGGCCCGACAATATTCCCAATGCATTTTTATTGAGGTATGCTGAATGGGTCCCAAACTATCAGTTTTTGTTTTGTTTTCAAAATCACTCTACGAGGGTCAAGTTCCAGACAACTGAAGAACTGCCAGGGTCAAACCACTTCATAAGAACGGAAGTAAACAATGCATAGGGAACAACCGGCCAATTTCATTGACTTTAACTGCATGTAAACTTCTTAAACATATAATATATAGTCATTTATCAGCATCCCTGGATGAACATAACGTTTTGTCTAAGCATCATTATGGCTTTAGAAAAGTTTCTTTACATGTACTCAACTAATTGAGACAGTTCACGATTTTCCCTCACTAATTAACACACAGAAAACAAATTGATGCTATTTTTATAGACTTCTCGAAAGCATTCAATAAAGTTTCTTATAAGAAATTACTATACAGATTAGAGAAAATATGTAAGAACACACAGTTAGTGAAATGGATTCCAGCTTATCCCTCAAACCATTAACAGTACATAGTTTTTGGTGACATTCTTCTGGCTACTTTCTGTTGACTCTGGTGTTCTCCAGGGGTGTGTGCTGGGCCCTCTCCTTTTTTGATGTTTATTAATGACATAGTACAAGATGTTCTTGTGAAAATCAAATTATACGCTGATGACTGTATAATTTACTCAAAAGTAGGTGGTGCGTCGGATCAACTTTTGTTAAACGGAACATTTCAAAATATTTCAACATGGTGCACAGATTGGCAAATGACTATTAAAGGGCAACTCCGCTCGATTTCGTAAATATTGAGATAGGGGGTGAGATAAACGTGAAAAGTACTCCAAAACAACCGTATACCGTTTGACTCATGAAAACCAAAATATTTTTCGTGCGATCTTGTTATTTACCATAATCGCAAACCGAAACTGAAACTCCGGCACAGCCGGGCAACATTGTACCATCGACGTCAGTTGCGTACGCACCCACATGGGATACAAGGGGCCATGTGATCTACCTGCGGTAGCCCAAAAATGGCGCGGATGCACGGGGAAGGGCAAGGAGCGGGTGGGAGGATAGGCGAAGCGGCGGCGAACGAGAGCAAGAAAAACCAGAAGAGGGAGAGGGTGGTACGGGATGTCGCACGCAAGTGGCAACGAAGCAGGCTATGTAGGGGCAACCCAGGCAGCTAGTCAGCGAAACATAGCTTGCGACGTCCCGTACCACCCTCTCACTCAGTGGCGTTTCCGGCTCATTTTTCCTGATTGGGCTCGCTTTTTGACATTATCCCTAACAATTCCCTGGTTTTTCCCGGTAATTATTTCCCTGACAATTCCCCGTTTTCCCGGTCGCTAGGCCTTATCAGAAGTCGCACAATATAAATACCTCGGACTATAGATTACTAATAGTCTTACTTGGACAAAACAAATCCATTACGTAGCATCTAATGCTTTGCTGAAGTTATTCTTTCTTGGAAGAATGTTAGAACTTTCTCCCCCTTCCTTTCATCTTTTCAGATATAGAACTACGTATTATCCTACCAACATTAGATTATGCTGCAATCATTTGGGATCTTTCACTAAGATTAACATTAATAAACTTGATTGAGTACAGAAAAAGGCCGCTCGCTTCATTTATGATAACTTTGGATGGGACTCCATAACCAAACTTTTAACCAGAGCTAATTTAGTGTCCTTGTCTGAAAGAAAATGGCATTCTAAACTAAAATTTTTGTACCAGTTAATTAATGGGCATTATAGGTTAGACCTGTCCAAATTAATAACTTTTTCATCAGGATATGCTACTCAACAAAGGCATGCTCTAACAATAACTTCTTTTCAATCGCGTAATAATTGCTTTAAGTATTCTTTTTTCCATAAACAATAACCGAGTGGAATGACCTCGCCGAGAGAGTTGTTATGCAGCCATCGTTGTCGTTATTTGCTTCTAATTTAAATTAGCTTCTTTTTGTACCGTATTTGTTCATGTATACTACTTGTTTTAATTTTTGTTCTTTTTGCCAGTTTGTTGTATTTTCTTTACCCCTGTACCCCACCTGCGAAAGTCCCATCAAGGAATTGCAGCATTAATAAATAAATAAATAAAACAAAGTATAGGCCAGTTCAGGAAAGTGTCAGCATTAAGACTCCTTCTAAAAACATAAAGATGTGATGCAGCAGCTTTTAACACTTGAAAGCTGGGATCCCTGAGGAAATTGCGACAAAACACCGTGGAAACCGTTTAGAAAATAATACATACTTCAGGGGACAATCTGTACAAAAAAAGAGATAAAAATGAGAAGGATTAAAGAAAATCAGTGCGCTCCAGCAGGAATTGAACCCACGACCATATGATTGCAAGGTCAAGATTCTACCACTGCACCTATTTTTTTTTTTTTTTTTTTAGAGCACAACTTGTAGGCGCTTTTTTCAGGCTTGAGCGGCGGCACCGTTGGCGTAACCGTGCGGTGCATTTTGGTAGAAGTCCCATAATGCAACGCGCGGTTATGCCAAAACGTCCCATAATGCACCACGCGGTTACGCTGAAATGTCCCATAATGCAACGCGCAAGTCTCACTCATGACCCTCGCGTTGCATTATGGGGCATTTCGGCATGACCGCACGGTGCATTATAGGAAACGTCCCATAATGCAGCGCGCGGGTCTCACTCGTGACCCACGAGTTGCAATATGGGACGTTTCCCATAATGACGTCACGAGGGTCCCGCGTGTTGCATTATGGGAAACGTTCCATCATGCAACGCTTGGGTCGCACTCGTGGCCCGTGTGTTCCCCCCGTGCCCTCCCCTCCTCCTCCTCAAGAGCTACGCTCTAATTCAACATTACAGGGAGTTGTAATTGTCTTTCATGTTTAATTGCCGGTTTTATGTGAAACAATCAATACAGACGCTGTGGTTTTGGGAACAAGATTAAAGAAATCAGCTACAGACATGTACACACTGACACACAAACCAACGAACAGCAATGATGATAAAAGACTACCAGCCAATCTTTTGGCTGGGAGCCATAACAAGTGGGGTTGAAAAGGCCTTAAGGTTGCCAGCTCATCCAGAACTGGCAGCCACTCGATGTCGCTGTTTATTTTTATGTAGCATTCCCCAAGGCAATGTTCACCACAAACTTGAAACAACTGTGTGCATTTGAAGGCTCTTACTTAGAACCTTTTCACTATACCAACAATTCAAACCCCCCTCTGAACTTCCACTCTATTTCTTAACCGTCCTCGGTTTTTCCATCCGCCGGGTAGCGACTTGCCCCCAAGAGGAGGCCCACACCTATCCTGGCTATTCCCCTTTTCTCGGGGCAACACCGAACAAACAAACCACCGCAAACCCCGAAATGCCACGGAAACACATTGTGTATACCGACCATGACAAATCAAGCATTTTCTGTTCGACATTGCTGTCACCACCAATGTTCTTTTCTCTCAGCAAGCTCAAAGATGAACAATTATGGCAAAAACATAGCGCCTGTCGTTTCGGGATGTCGTGACGTCCGCCCCATTGTCGCCTCAAATTGACCTGGACAACCTACCACCCATGCGTGCAGATCGGCTGGGAAAGAAGCATCGCGGTGGAGCCAAACAGAAGGGGCCCAGGAAGCAGTTCAGGAGGGAGCTCAAGACCAAGGACCGAGATCCTCAAGGCGAGGCAGCGCAAGGCTCGCCTCAACTTCCACGTCAAGAAGAAACACGGGGAACGGTCCAAGAGACGCAAGAAGTGAGGGCACGTTCAGGCCTTCCAGACCCTTTGCAAATAAATGTTCTCTACAACCCTAGTGAACTGCCGTACACTCATTCTTACGTGACAATATAAATTGTCTAAACAAACCGTAAGAAGGAAAAAAAAAAGATGACAAACAATTGCGACATGCTTGTATTTAAGTCTTTTAGGCTGCACTGTCCTTGCCAGCTTGATGTGTAGACTGCCATTCTTTCCATTATGCAAGGCAAGATACTTTCCCACTGACACTTGAAGCCACCCAAGAAGATAAGGTAGGTGGCAGTTCAGATACTATGTTGTGCTACATCGAAGTGGTCTTGCCCCACATTAGATTCTACAGCTGCCACCTTGAAGGTGCCCCAATGTTTTCTTTTTCCTCGTCAGAGTAAAACCCTGAAAGCGTGCATCTAAAGCCTCCGAAACATCAGAATATTTTGAAGTCTCTAATTTCTATGTTTGGCTTCCATGTAAAGTTCATTCTCGGATGCAACTTTTCAAGCTTTTAGATGCGGTGTTTTTAAAGGAGCGGATGCACGACCCAGCTACTGTAAAACTCAATATTTGCATGTGCGATTCCGTAAAAAAAAAGTCAAAATGGTCGCCGTCGCTACGGCGATTCTCGTCGAAACACCTCGGCATTAGCGGAGGGGTTCCGGTTCGGCGAAGAATGGGAATTCCAACCTTGCAGAGTTTTTTCTTCTTTTTTTCCGCTTGGATAGTTTGCATACAGTCATCTTCAGAGAGTCAGTCTGGTTCTGGGCGTCCAAGGTTTAGATGCAGCCACCGCAACTTCCCTTGGCTTATGGTCCGCACACTGTTGTTTTTGAGGAGCCAGTCTTCCTTCCCGGATGTCAGCGGTTTCGCGCAAACAGCAGTATCACTGCACTTCGGTTTTATGTTGTTGCATATGTTGTGGATACTAGGGAAACTAAACCCTTACCTACACACACCCCAGCGCCACCATAAGAAGAGTGCGCGCCAGCAGCGGCGCATTCTTGTAAGCGGGAGAGATCATTTCACTCTTACGTAAGAGGAAAGTGGACGTAACAGGTGAACGAATGGAGTGAAAGAGCACTGAGGGAACCGAGCCGCGGCCTCACAAAACCAGTTCAGTCCAGTCTAAACCAAAAACTGCTGCATGCACCAAAATGCCAACGCACTAAAAAAACAAAAAAAAAAAAACTTTTTTAATGTGTTTCGCTTTTTTGCAGACCAGAGCACCATATGTTCAACCTGTGGTGCACATAGTTTTAGCTTGCACATGTCCACAATAGGCCAGAGTTGGCAACATAGCTGGTGAGCCAAGCTGCCATCCGCTAGAAAGGATACATCCAATACCATTCATCCACACAAACCCGTTATGCCCGATTTGTGTTTACTGATGCACCCCACAAGGATGCACATTTTAAGGCAAAAGCCTCCCCGTCCCATTGAGCAGTGTCGGAAAAGCAGATAAAAATATGATTGAGCGGCATGTGCCGCTCAATAGGCGACATTACTTGTCCCATTACCTTGGCGTCGTCCTTGCGGTCATCCTAGAAGTTGTCCTAGGCCTCTAGGATGACCTTACTTGTCGCATTACGTGAAAAACAAGAGGCGGCAGCGTTGGGCCTGAAAGATGGCCATAAAAGTATCTGATCAGCGTCATCATACGTCATCAGCGTGATGTCAACGCCAGAGCACAGTATGCAAAAGCTGTGCTTTGAACTTCATCTGTGCTCGTTGTATGCTTCGTGCGATGGACTGTGAGGAAACCGCGTCAACATCTGCGGCCTCAATATCAACAGCGGCGTCTACATCCACGGCGGCCTCCGCAGGCAAACGTGGCCGCCCATGCAAATACGCCACAGTCCTCTAGGCGTCATTCTCGGCATTTTAGACGTCATCCTTGAGGTCTTCCTAGTAGTCGTCCTAGACGTCATCCTCTAGGCGTCATTCTCGATGTCGCCCTTAAGGTCGTCCTAGAGGTCATCCTAGACGTCCTCGAGGTCGTCGTCGTCCTAGACGCCGTACTTAGCGTCGATCTCTAGCGTGTCGTCCTAACGTCGTCCTAAACATTAATACATGTAGAAACATTACTCAAAAACATTTCTCCCGCGAGACTATAATGCTTTCGCCCTCCTACACGTAAGCAGTCTTAAGGGGACATTACCCAGAAAAAAATTTGTAAAAAAGTCGATTTTGAAAAATGTCACATTTGCATCCACCAACATCTAGATAGTATTCCCAGAAAGTTTCATTAGTTTACACTGTATAGTCAATATTTAAAAATTATTTTCGGTCCACCAATGCTAAAGAAAGGTAGAGGTTGGAGCTCTGAATGCCTTTTTCTCCATTCCCAGTTTTGGCATGAATTTCGCTTTAGGAAAACTATTGTTTTGTTATTATGCAACTTGGATTAATTTTTTTTTTTCTGGGGTAAAATTTTAAAAGGAAAATAGCTATGAGTTTGTATTTTTTTATTTTTGTAATTTTTCATGCTCAAGAAATATTTTGGACAAACGATGGAAATCTAAAAAACAGTATTTGTGTTTGTGGCTTTTTTGTCATGAAAGCTGGTATAATATAGAAATATAGCTCCATAGCCATCTGCTCTGAACTGTCCCAAAGCAATATAACATGAAAACAACAAATATGTAAGTAATTTCAAAACAATAATTTTCCTACGCAGACACGCACACTTTCACCTTTGAACATTTGCAATTTGTTTTGTACTTCATCCAGGTTAACAAAATTTGGCAGAGATAATCTCAACATCAATAGGAACAAGCCCTGTAAATATCATTTAAAACTGACAAGAGATTCACACATTCACGTTTTTGGGTAGTGTCCCCCTTGAGTGTAGTCCTGTAATTTTTATTTGCAGTAACTCCACACATGTGCAGTATCTGCTCAAATGTCTCCGCCAAACACCGTTGAAGCCTACTGACTTGCATAAAGGGGATAGAAGCAACAAGAACACATTCTGTGTCACTTTCAATCTCTCAAAGTGCCCTCAGCATCAGAGCCAAAACAGTAGATTGTTGCTCGCCAAAGAGACGCTACAGAGTCACCCGTTGTTTTGATGGAAATAAGAGGCTTTTATTTATATATCCGTTATAAATACACACCAAAATGTCCAACTGACTTTGTACATTACAAAGGTATTTATTTTTTTTAGCGAAGAATCCAAACTGGCAGTTGTCTTGTTGCTGTACAAGGTAAAAACAGGGCAAAACAAAGTCTTTTTGCTTCACACTGAGAAGGGGTGCAAAGGTATGAAAACCAGGAAACCGACATCCGTGGCTTGCCGGTGTTGGCACTAACGAAGAGCCTAATGAGAGCCAGGGGGAAAAAAATAACCCGGGAGCTTCTCCCATTCCACAGTACGGCAAGACTCGTATTCACATTGCTCTTCGATGTACACGTTTTACCGACTGCCGAAAGCGACTGAGCGAGTGCACGTCACCCCGAAATGCCGGCGAGTGTCGAGATGTATTGCTGCGCGCAAGCGAGAAAAGCTTACGGTAAGCCAGCACCTTCTTTGCACAAGGAACGCTCCGAACGGGAACTCGAAAGCAACTGAACAGGTGACCGAAAAGATCAGCTTCGAAATGACTAAACTGTGGTGCTCCCCGCCACGCGAAGGAAGGCCTAGGTCCACTCCACAGGGAGGAGGCAACATAAATAACTTGCCAGCTCGATCCCCCCTCTTCCCCCAAGCTGGAAGCACAGACACACTCACTATTGTACGAGACGACAAGAGTTCTTGCTCCGCTTTCAAGGGATAAGCATCCACCTGTAGAAACGAGTATAACAATCTCGCTCGGACACGGGGGCAGTCCCGCTTCAGTCTCTAGAGCGCACCTTGAAAACGCTATTTTTATATGTATATTTATATATATAGAAAGAGGCAGAGGAAGCCTCTCAAATCTGCCGGACGACGACAAAACCGCAGCAGTGGGCACGACTTGAGCGAAGCGATCCTTCGTCGCTTTCGACACGAGGCAACGCAGTTCAGACACTAGAAACCGTTTGCCCGCACAACGCGCTGACTCGCACATTCCGCCAGTCACGTCACGGCAGCACCAATTCAGGATGGCGCTTGCATGGCACTCGTCTCCTTCGACTGGCATCGTCGCACTTGTGCAACACTCGCGCCGCTGCCACGCGCTCACTCGATCTGCACCTTGGTGACGCTTACACCGTCAAGGCACTCGCAGTGGTGCGGTTGGGAGGAGGGCAAGGCGTTGGGGCAGCAGGGTCGGTGAGTGATGCGGCAGTGACGGCAGTAGTCCGGTTCTTCCAGCGGGTCCACGTGCACT
Organism: Ixodes ricinus; assembly: GCA_037355805.1. Classification (NCBI taxonomy): domain Eukaryota; kingdom Metazoa; phylum Arthropoda; class Arachnida; order Ixodida; family Ixodidae; genus Ixodes; species Ixodes ricinus. Next base: position 71,906 of record JAZHYW010025233.1, on the reverse strand, counting down.
TCCACCGGTGCGGCCAGGGTGCCCTCTCTGCAAACGAGCAATCGGGGTCACGGGTGATCTGATTCCCACCGAAGAAAGAGAGGCCGATGCAGAGTGTGATGAAGTGGGAGGTGGGAAAGGGAGGCGAGGAAGGAGACCTTGACAGAGGCACGTCAAAGGAGGATGCAGGTGTTGTGCAAGCGGGCAGACGGCTTTCGAAGAAACCCAGAGAAGAGGCGACGATGCACGAAGTTGCGAGGTCGGCATGTGGCTGACGCTAGGCAAGCAGTGTTTCTGGTGCGGCTTGAAAATTGTCCACAACTTTCGAGGCAGGCAGGTTCAGCCCAAACTTTCAACATGCAATTAATCTCTATCACATTTACCAACGATCCACAATCCGGATGCTTGCGTTGCACTCGCCAGAATGCAAGCTGAAAGATTTTATCTTGTGGGCAGCATCAAACAAGCAGAAAGCTCCAGGGGTATGAGGTAACAGAAGAGAAAAGCAAACAAGCATGCAATCTGTTACATGCATAGCAGATGTAGAATAGTGAGGCTCTTCTAAATTTGAAGAAGGTTCACAAAAAATTGTGCCGAAATCGCCGCTGCTATTACGCCGATTCTCGGCAAAATGAGTGAACCAGACATTGTGCGTTTATCAACATTCAATGGCACCGCAGTCCTTCCATCGCTTCCCCAGAGGGGGTCAAGCCTCTGGAAGCTTGCTTACACCAACACATAGAAAAATAAAAATCGAGGCAAACCATTTCGAGTTGAACGCTTGCCCGCCAAAACTCGAGCGTCGTGCGTCGAGCTGGCACGCGGCACGGCACAACCCGTTTTATATCGCCGTATTTGCCTGATAGGGGTGACCCCCACGGGTCACCGGAGTCGCGAATAATCTCTATTTCTCAGTTCCCACTCTCAAAGCAAGGCGAGAGGCGAAGCGGATGCAAAGGTGCAAGTCCGCTGGAGACTCACCTGTAGCCCACGATGGAGCCCGCCAAGGCCCGGGTGCTGGCGGCGTCGTCGGCCATGCCGGACATGTTCGCCGAGCGCTCGCTCAGGCTCACCGTGGCAGATGCGGTCTCGCTGTGGCTGCTCAGGCTGAAGCGCTTGTTGGACGACACCTCCGCCTGCACCTCCAGCCTGCAAGCAACGTCGGACCGAGTTCTAGACAAGCGCAAGTTCCACCTTTCCGCGGATCACCCGAAAACGACGCTCTTTGTCCCCTATTTCTTTCGCGCACTGCCTGCGAATTCCAAAGCTAAAGACCCGTTCACACACTTGTGTTTGCTTGTGATTTCTTACAACGAGAAAGCAACGGCACACTGGCACCATCTACCTATGAGGTGGCCCTGGAACTGCACTTCTCTAGAGCAAAGGTTTTGCGGTATTTCCGAGATTAAATGTACATGCTATCTACAAGAAATGATTGTTCATAACATTGTTCAACCTGATAGTGCCAGTGTCGCCGAAGAGATCAGAAGTGGTTTTAAGGCGCACTGTCGTAAGCTGTCGGAAGTGTGTGAACCAGCCTTTAGATTCAAGCTGCCCAATGTTCTTCTGAACCATCGGTCTAGTTGCCCAAACAACACTAGGCTGCGCATACTTCGAAAAGCAATTCGAGAGCAAGCCACTTATAGTAACCATATCATTAAAACTGAAGAAGCCAATCACTGCAACCGAAAAAGTGCCCGAAATAATACCAACAAGCTGCAAGATGTAGCAAGTTACTCAGCAATACTCAAAGTCTATCAAGTTGTAAAATATCTACCAATAAGCATTCTCTATCAAATATCTGTGTTTATGAGAAAGAGATAAACATTTGGATAGGTAAAAATCTGCGTAGAAAACTAGGAAACCCACACTTCAGATGCAGAAGGGGGGCCCCTATGATCCCGGTATAATTCATTCAGTTGCTACATGTATGTTTATTTTTACGTAAAACCAATGTAAAGATCAGCATTTCTAGGAACCGATCGTTTTAAGCAGTTCATTATACTGGGCGATTCTGCAGACGACTCTCAAACATCCCTAAAAATAAAATGTCCGAGAGAAAAATCAACTTTTTGGGGCACAAATCGACAGCCATAATAAACGTTAAGGATTAAAAAAATAAAAAAATCAGGAATTAGCAATATAATGATTAAAATTTAACAATTACCTTTTTAATTAGTAAAAATAAACATATAGTTTCAATTTAAAAAAAATGACCGCATCTCCACATGGTGAATGATGTTGATTGAGGCGAAGCTCTGGTGGTGCTGATCTGTGTTGTCGAATCGTGGGAAATTTCTCAGAAACATAGCTCCAGGGGACAACAGGGAACTAAACTCGAACGCAAATAAAATAAGAGATATGTTTGGTTTTAAAAATGCATATTTTACATGCATTCGATTTAAGTTTATCTTTAGCCCTTGGCGTTACGCTTTAACCACAAGGTTGCAAATTTCCCACGATTCGGCAACACTGGTGCTGATGATACTGATTTTATTGTTCATAGGTAGTGCTGATGGTGCTGATTTTTTTTTATTGCTCATAGGTAGTGCTGAGTTCCGGGATGCGTTTCGACTTCATTATTACTGCTTTATGGTCGGTGAAATGCAGAGCCAGTGGTTCTTCTAGCGGATCAGCTTGGATCCGCTAGAAGCCGTGGGAACGCATCTCCACCGCTTAAGTCAACGGTCCATGTCAGAAAGAGAATGTGTGGTATGGAACGTGGTTATATACGCATTTGAGCATTTGACTACAGCGCCCTCTCATCTATAAACGTTGAGCCAATGCATGCAAAGTTTAACATGATTATATACGCATTTGACCACAGCGCCCTCTCCTGTATAGACGTTGAGCGGCTACATGCAACGTTTCATCCATGACAGAAACCCCAGCTCTTGAGTTACTACCACATCTCAGATCCCACTACTCGTCTCGCAGTCGTGGCCGAGTGGTTAAAGCGATCGACTAGAAATCCATTAAGGTCTCCCCGCACAGGTTCGAATCCTGTCGACTGCGCAAACATTTTTTCTTTTTATGTGAGCACGGACGGACGGATGGACGGACAAGGCTAGACCCTAGGAGCTTTGCCCTAAAACCTTGCTGAATGTCATCGATAACCCTTAAATCAGGTTTTTGATGACAGTCAGCAAGTTTCTAATTGGTGCCATATGTTTAGTTTTGCTAACTACAAAGTTAAGTAATCAATTTTAGGTAATTATTTTGTTAATTAGTGTTGCTTTTCTTGTTGTTTTTTTTGTTGTTTTTTTTTGCAATGCAACTATATCTGCTATGGTTGTCATTTAATGCACAAAAACAATTTTTTTGTTTTTTTCCCTCAAGTATTTTATTTTTAGGGATGTTTGAAAGTCTTTGTAGAAATGCCCGGTATCTGGTATCGTCATACATGGGCCACTGGGCTATACGCCAACTCATGTTTACAAACAAACAGGAGTACTACTCCTAGCCGCACGCCACAGGCGCCGTGCAAGTGCGATGGGCTGTGGGCAAGAGATGCCACATCTCACATCAACAGACCACTGAAATGTGATGTCGGCATCGGTGAGAGTCCCCGTGCTCTTTTTCACGTTGGAATTGTTGATTTTACGTCTTCCTATCAACCAATGTCTTACTACTTGGTGGCCCGAGCGAAATTAATGCAACTCGTTGCACTGCAAAACATTGTGTAAATAATGACATGCAGCGATTCATTCTGCGTGAACGCCGCAGAATGGACTCTAAAGCCCCATTCCCACGATGAGATTTTGCTCGCCATTTTCAGTCACGATGTCGCTCGGGCTGCAAAAGCGTGACATGGTAGCTGCGATGCTCGACGTCAATACTGAAAATTGTAAGCAGGATTGAACCAAGTGAATCGGGCATAACAAGTCGGTGGTGGCCACTGGTAACAATGATGAACATCTCCTTGTATCTACTGTTTACAACGAGCCTACCAGTACTTCCTTTTGATAGTTGCCATTCAAAGCATGTCAAGGCAGGATTGGTTCGAAACATTATTAACAATACGGTTCAAAAGTCATATTGGCACTCAATTATGACGTCGATTCAGGTTGTGTTTTTCCGGCTTAATGTTGCAACATACCCTCGAAAATTTATTTACAAGCAGCTTTCAAACGTTGTTGCAAAAGACAAAAAAATTAGGAAAATGCCCGAGCACAAAAAGTTTGTAGTCATACCGTTCTTCCATAAGATTTCACACAACCTAAAATCAGTTGATGATAAGTTTGGTGTAAGCATGGCATTTAGCACAGATAGCAGTTTGAAACGGTTGACTCCATTCATTTCCGCCCAGAAAGGTTGTTTAAAAAAACACATGGAAAAGTGTGTTACATGTGTTTTAGGTATAGTGTACAAAATCCCTTTTGATTGTGGTATGTGTTATATAGGTCAAACGAAGCGCTGTCTTAATGATTGACTAGGCGAACATAAGCGATGCGTCAAAAACAAGGATCCATATTCCGAGGTATCCAAGTATATTCAGGAATGTAGGAATTGCGTGCCATTATGGAACTCGACAACCACAATTGTAACAGAAAGAAACGACCACAAGCGCCTGCTGAAAGAGTCAATCACGATAACGAAGCATGATAATGCTTCGTTATCTTTATCTTTATTTTTGTTTAAACGATTTTTATCTTCTTTTTCTTTTGTATAGTCTTATAGCTGGCTTCTCAATGAAGGGTCCAATGCAGTCTGTAATTTCCCTGCGTTTTTTTTTTTTTTTTTGTGATTGATGTGTCATTTTTGGTGTTGTCACTTGAGAGAGGTGGTGTGAAAAAGGGTTCTGTTCTCAATTCGCGACTCCAGCGACCTATACACCAACTCATCTGTGTTACGTCACGGCGCGGTGGTGGCGCGTCGGTCGCACTTCCGGTCTGGGGCTGTGGGCGGAAGGCCCCATGTGAGGCGTGTATTCCTGCGTTGTTTTGAAAGGAACCTGACGAAAACATGCCTTTCCGTCAAACCGCCGCGACTGGGAGTCGAGAAAGTCGAGAGAGTCGAGAGTCGAAAGAGTCGAGAGTCGAAAAGAGTCGAGGAAGGTTTGAAGATCAGTTTTCATGTGCTCGGTTCGTCCGAGAACGTGGGTATGTGCCGCGGGAAGCACTTCGGGTTGAATTCACGGATACTTGTGGTCATCAGATTTATTTGTTTTGTTCCAACATGAACGCCGGAAGACCGTCAAGTTGTACGGCCCACCTGCGGACTACGTTCAGTCCGTCTTCAAGTTCGAACGGCCGTCTGATCGTTCGAACTGTCGTCTGCTCTTTCAAACGCTTCTGCTTGTCGTCTGCTCTTTTAGACGACACCGGCCCGTAGACCAAATGTTGGCCCGGTACTTGCGATAAGAAGTAAGTGCAGACCTCAAAAGACTTAAGTTTGAAGGTTGGTAAGCAGGCTCGACATAAACAGTAGATACAGGGAGATGTTGATTATTGTTACCAGCGGCCATCACCGGCTTGTTATGCCTGATTCACTTGGTCCGATTCTGCTTGCGATTTTCAGTATCGACGTTGACCATCTCAGCTACGGTTCACGCTTTTGTAGCCCGAGCGACGTGGCAACTGAAAATTGCGAGCGAAATCTCATCATGTGGATCAGGCTTCAGCGTACATTCTGCGGCGTCCACGCGGAATGAATCGCCGCATGTCAGATTATTCACGCGAAGTTTTGCGGTGTAACGAGCCTCGTTAATTTCGCTGACGCCGCTCATGTAGTCAGACATTGCCAGGAAGACGTAAAATCAACAATTCGAACGCGATAAAGGGCAGGGGGACTCACACTGACGCCGGTAACATCGCATTTCAATGGTTTGTTTATGGGCGACGGCGACCTTGTTGCCCACACCCCCATCGCGCATGCGCGGCGCCGGTGGCGTCCGCTAGGGCGCTCCGGGCGCTCCGGTTTGTTTGTAAACATGAGTTGGTGTATAGGGGGCGCCACCACCAAACAAACATGGCGGCTGAGTCCAGGTCGCGTCGGCTCGGCCTGGCCGCCTGAACGGGTGGCGCGCATTCAATGTAACAGATTTTCTTTTGTTTAATGCCCAATTTTATAGGTATTTGAACTGCAACAGTTAAGTGTAGCCGGTGCACATAAACTTGCAGAGCATAGTGTTGTTTTCCCGGGGTTTTTTGCTCAAACTTTCGTTTTGGAGATTTCGTTCAAAACCGAAACTATGGGCCCCGGAGAGACGGCAATAGACTCTAAACAGTTTTGATCAGCTAAGGAAAGCGGCGATGACTACAGAATTGTTCCACCGAGAGTAATTTTCAGCTAACTCGCATGTCTCGACCATGCGACTTATCTGTCCGCGAAATCGAGCTTTTGTGCGTATCCGCGTTTAAGAAACAGCTCCGGTCGTCTGCTCGGTCAACAACACAGGCTGCAGAAAAATTACGAAAATTAAGCAATCGCTTCTTGAGTCAAGGAGCATGTTAACCATGCGGGCGTCCCACTAAGCAGCTGATACTCGTATTTCAATTCAGGTTTTAGTGGCACTCGAGAAGTCATTTTCACGAATTTGCGGGTTTTGTATTATATTACGTACTATGCCCCACTAAAGCAATATTAGTATATTCTTCGGGTCGAAAAATGAGCTTAGTTGACTAGCTATGAAGTGAACTGCTGAATAAAAGTATATTTGACAGACAGAGAGATACTACTTAAACTCATCCAAATGGTTCTAGCCGGTAGCACGGAGATGAATGCGGACAAACTGAAGAGAGTCCTTATCGGAGATTCACGCAGAACCGCTCTGCACTGAACTTGACTTAAAATCCTGGACGGAGAAAATTAGTATTTTTTGCGGCCGGTCAACCTGAGGAATGTAGACGTATATTGGTGCTGGCTTCGACGGGGGCATTATATAAATATTGGAGGCGCAATAGATCATAATGCCGTTACGGCTTCTAACTTGCGAGACGCGTCCCCCACCTTTTGAAAGCAGACAATTTCCCTCATTAATCGTATGCAGCGAGCAGGTTTTCCGGAATCAAGTAATTGCGAAATCAGCCCAACTCCTTCGGTGTGGTCCAGAGGCTTTTCTGGCGAAAAGCAGCCAAGATGAATAGCCAACGCACCGATCGGCGTGGGTGGCTCAAACTTGAAGCTAATTGAACACAACCAAACTCAAGAAGAGCAGCTATCGAACCTTCCGATTCACTTGACTGCAACATTGGTGTTAACTCCAGTGAAACACCTCGTCTGTCGTCCTCAGTCCACTGTTCTACATCCTTATAAAGAAACCCCTTATCCGTTACCAAGTAGTCGTCACTTTGAATGTGATTCGAGACAGACAAGAAATCAAAACGCTTTTCCGTGATTCCTCCCCATCCAAGAAATCGAAAGCACGCGACCGTGTGTTGTGGAGTAACGGGCTTTCAAACACGTGATGGAAGAAAACAATCTACTGAGGCTTCACCACACTAATGAACACTCAAGCAAACTTAAGAAATTTTCGGACCTTCGTCAAATTACATTGTTCGCCACCGCGCCGACAACACGCGTCCGCGAAAGCCACCAGAGACGCGAAGGGCGCAAAGCGACCTGGACCGGCTGGTTCCCGGTTTTCCCGCTTGGTGGCGTCCGTTTTGCTGGAGTTGCGAATAAAGGTTTAGCTGTGTTTGAGACGTTCTTCTCTTCCTTGTTGTCGTCTGTCAGTACCTCAGTCTCGGGTTTTTCACTAAAATGTCTTTTGAAGCCCACACTTACTTCTTATCTCAATGACCGGGTCAACATTTGGTCTATGGGCCGCTGTTTGAACAAGCAGACGAATTTGAAAGATCAGACGGCCGTCTGAATGATCAGATGGCCATCTGAACGCAAAGAAGCACCAAACGTGGTCCGCGGATGGTCCTGACAACTTGACGGTTTTCCCACGTTCACTTTGGAACAAAGCAAATAAATCTGATGACCACAAGTATCCATGAATTCAACCCAAAGTGCTTCCCGTACAAGCAATCGTAATTCGACGGTGTCTGGTTTTCTCTTTTTACAGCACCTATCCACGTTCTCGGACGAACCAAACAGCAGGCAGAAAACACATGAAAATCGATCACACCTTCCCGGCTCTTTTGGTACAGCCCGAGTCGCGGAGTTTTGACGAGAAGGAAGGTTTTAGTCTGATTTCTTCCAAAACAACACAGGAATGCCCATACCGCATGGCAACTTCCGCCCATCCTCCCAGACCGGAAAGGTGCCCGAAGCACTACTACCACGGTGTGACGTAACAGAGTTGAGTTAGAGCATGCTGTATATTAAGACAAACACTTGTTTGCACTCTTAAACTTTGTAATTTTAACCCTTCGAAAAAACTGGGACTTTAGAATACTACCTGGGGCACTATGCGACCCCGTAGAAACTGCAACAGCAAAAAACAAAAAAAAAAGCTGTGAACTCAAAATAATGCCTGACAAGAAACAAAACAAAAAAAAAAAAAGCAACACCAAACGCCTTGTTGAGTCACCTGTGAGAGGCGCTGGCCGAGGTGATGCTCCCGGTCAAGCTGTGGCCGGCGATGGCCGTGTTGCTTGCCGTAGCCGTATCCAGGTGCGAGCCGAGGCTGGGGCTGCCCGACATGCCCAGGGAGGCTGCCTCCCCGATGCTCGCCGTCGCCCCGCCGGCCCCCAGGATCCCCACGCCGCCCGTCGTGTCCACACTCGCTCCGTCTGCCACCAGACGCCAACGCACAGATGACGTGAGGACCAGGAGGGTTTCTTCTACGGGTGTTCTCAAACACTCTTCAGGCGTACAAAGATTTGTCCAAATAAGTCAATGAACAGACTGCCATAAAACTTTTTGCCAAGGCGTTTTTAGCTGGTGCACTAATCATTACTCAAATCTCGCAAATGTATAGGTTTCTAGAAAAAAAAGAAAAAAAAAGGCGAAAAGGAAAAAAATACAGATTAACAGACAGAGCAGAACATGTCTTGCACAAACCACATTCAGCGTTTTGTTTGTGCTAGGTTTTTCTATCTTATTACCTTTTTTTTCTTCCAATTTTTATATATTTTTATTATTCATTTTACTTGTTTTATTTTTCTCTTTTTTGTTTATTTAGTTATTTTATTAATTTTTTTTTTTAATTTAATTATTTGCATCCCACACTTGCCGCTCTCGCCAACACGCTTGCATTCGAATAAAAGTATTTAGCCTTCCAGACCTGCTGTTCCAGCATTCGACTGCTACCGCACCGACGCGGCGGGGTTTGAACTTTACATACAGAAACTTCACATTTACCCTTAACGTGCGTAACAGTAACGCTCCTAGCAAGGCCACTCGTTCACGACGCTCGTTACAACGCACGTTCCCGACTATTTTCTTGTGCAGAAACGACCCATAAAGCACACTCTCTGTTCAAGACAAGTTTTTTCCTACGCGCGGCAGGAAAACAAACAAACCGTCGGGTTGACGCCGCTACTCAGATATTGTACCGCGCACGCTCGGATCTGCCGAATCCGCTCTAGGGTGGTCGTCTCCAAGAAGCTTTCAAGTTTTTGTACCATGTGGTGCTATATGCGAACAGCAGCGTAAACCCGATGGTTCGCTTTTGTTTTCCTCCAGCGCATGGGAAAAAACAAGTTTTCTTTTCTCGCATTCTTTCGCCAAAACCTACACTCAAGACATATGAGGATGATCAACGCCCCACCTAAAAACACCTTCGTAAAAAGTTCCACGGCTCTCTTTCTCTGGCTTATCTATACGAATATTTTTCACGCCCGAACAGCGCTTGAGAATGCCCCGTACAACCAGCACGGTACAGCGCGCACTAGTCGTTGAACGCACGCTTAGCGGAGCAGGGTGAGGTTAAAGCCCCCGAGCGCGCAGTGCATATCCGGACCAGGTGGTCGGGTAGCGTATGCGAAATAAAAACCGCGCAAAAAAGGCGACCAGTCGATTCATTAGGGGCTCTCTGGCGCAAGAGTGACGTGGCCATTCTCTGCCAAACTTTTTTGGGTGCAGCACAGAGGTAGAGATGGCCATAAAATGTAGAAGCTAACTGACCCGGTGGAAGATGAAATGATAAGGCAGACGCAATTAGCAAAAAAAAAAAGGCGAGGGAAAATCGGAGAAATGTACACGCCGGATGGGCGTGGTGTAGGAGTCATGTCCTTGCGCACGCTCCCGAGGAAAGCAGAGACTTTATGATCCACACCCCTTGCTGGTGGAATCGCAAACCAAGGCTATGCAAGAGGAGCTGCCAAAGCTGACGACGAAAAGCAAGATGTCTGGAAACGCAAAGAAACCCACACTTTGTGGCCCAGTAAAGGAAAAAAAATCAGCAGAACCCATCCTTTGGGAATGATTATCTACGTTAATGCGAATAGCATCAAACGGTGCGGAGTTATGCGCGTTCGTCAGGTGGCCGGCACACTCTAGATACGCCAGCCCACTCTTGAGGCGATTCTAAATTTGTTGACACTTTCACAGCCCTGCGCACGATCTCCGCAGCCCAGCACGTGCGTTTGTGTCACTCAGGAAGGCGAGCAAAGCACGCGCCATACGCACACGGCTGCTACATCACCCTCTCCCGAGCGCGGGAGAGGGTGAGCTACGACCGTGCTCAGCCTCACGAGAGCGGAATGAGCCCTCGTGCATGGAACGCGCGCGCACCGGTAGCTGTGACAGCGCTGTAAAGCGCGTCCTATGGTAAAGATATAAACAACCGTTTAGAGTGCGTTGAATGACTGCCTTCATAGCTCTGTGGTTAGCGCGTCTGCCTGCTGATCAAAGAGTCAACGGTTCGAATCCCAGCCGAGCGCCGGTCTTTTTTATTTATTTATCGACCCGCGGCGTAAGAGGTTAGATAGCCAGATAGATACATAGACGAAAAGTGCGTGAAGTAGCCAAAGAATGCTATTCGCATTAAAAAAAAAAGCCTGCGTCGCATTTACAAACTGTCAGGCTGTCCCAACATGCTCGTTTCGACTTTATTGGCTCAGTTGATGCAATCAACCAGATGCAACGGACCCAAGCAACCAACCAGGGAGCTTCATTTGTCTCCCTAGAGAGCGTTACAAGGTGCAGCACTCCGAGAGCACCTTGTGGCATCACATTTGGCGTACTCGCGCAGAAAGCAACGTCGAGAAAGAACGTGCAAGGTCGTCCTCACCGGCCGCCGTTCCGCTGGACATGCCGAGGTCGGCGTCCTCGTCAAACTCGATGCGGACTCCCGAGGCGGAGGTGGTCACTCCGCAGCCACCGGAGCGGCACAGCGACACGGGGACCACTCCGTAGACGTAGGCCAGGAGGATAGGCACGCCAATGCCTGCGGGCAAGTGGGGCAGTCGGTGAACCCCGTCACTATTGTCACCCATACCGACGTATATAGACCCTTTTCGAAAGCCAGTCTGGCAACTTTTGTACTATCATCAGCTCAGCATAAGGCATTTGCGCCAAACTAGTGGCGGCACCCTTGAGGACTGATGAAGGAAGAAGTTGCAGATGCTACCGAACGGAGGATACTATGCAAGGCCCGCACGTTTGAGACGTCGGTACAACAAGACGCGCTTATTAGATACGACGGCGGCGTAAGTGCTTATTTTGGAGTTTGGTCCTTTCAATCTCCTGGCGCAAGTTTGGCTCTAAAGCCTTTCGATGGCTAAAATTTAATCGAGGGGCTTTTGGGTCGTCACTTCATACTGGTCAGTTCTTGTGTTGACACCATCAAAACTGAAACATATCACGAAAGATTTACGAAATGATCTAAGAACTAATCCTCATCTGGCATTGACGTGCGAAAGTAACAGTGCCCGATGAAACACAGTTTCATGAACGCCATTAGATTGTCGAAAGTGAAACTGCTTTTTGAGCCACCAGGAGGCACTGAATTCTGAAAGGGGTCTATTATTTTGTAAATGCAACTCAATTACAATCACCACTACCTGCTCTAAAAGTAGCTGTTTACAACTATAACTGCAAGAAGTAATCCTTTACAATCAAGCGTGACTGTAGTCCCTTTTCCTGTTTTCGTCACTCCTTCCCTACAAAGAGTTCATAAAGCTAGAACATGCCCTAACCCCCGTGCTTACACAAGCACTATCTGAACAACACTCGAGGCAAAGAGGATCACATCTTTCCTGCATTTCAGCAACAGGGATTGCACTATAGCCATTCACAGACAAGACCTCACGAATTAGTTTGAATAGTTGGTTACCTAGCTTCAAGTTTGTACATACTTTGTCCCGACAACAGATGCTTCACAAATCTTAGGTTGTGCATGTTAAATAAAAAAGTGGACCTGTTCCACAGACATAGTTGAATAGAATCCTTCCTGTAGTGCCTAAAATGCAGAACATTGGATCTCAGAGAATGGCGGCCTTAAAGAATGCCAGGCCTTGAAGAATGTCGGGCCTTGAAGTGAATAACCACTCACCGACGGCTATACCGGCAATGATGGGGGACACCAGAAAAGAAGCCACCACTCCGCCGGAAACAATGAAGTTGCGCTTGAGACGACTTGTGGTACGCAGGTCGTACTTGGAGTGCAGCTGGTAAACACAAAGAAAAAACTCTTAAGAATTGGGAAAAAGGGCTGGGCATTGTACAGCCAGTTAGAGGCACTACGTAGCATGCAGCTATAAATAAATTTAGATGCAGCCGACTCTCAGTAACTTGCACGAAAAAAAAAAAAGGCAAACTTCCAACACAATGTTGGAATAGCACTGCTAGAGCCACTCTGCGGGAGTCAGTTTTCAGGAGAGATCGCCGCATAACTAGCTCATCTAATCTGCCGGTGCCTTAAGGAGAAGCACTGCCCAGAAAAAAATTAATTCTGCAAACAAAGTTGATTTTGAAAAGTGACATTTACATCCATCAAGATCTGGAAAGTATTCACAGGAAGTTTATTTGTTTACACAGCATAGTTATTTTTTTATAAATTATTTTCGGTCCACCAATTCTAAATAAAAGGTAGAGGTTTGAGCACTTTGAACACATTTTTGTCTAGCTACACAATATGAAGTAATGCGGGAGGGTTATAATGGAAGGATTGCAAACTAATTTGTACGATAAGGAGAGCTTCAGTTTCTCTGAGTGGCGGGTGTGGCAGCAGTCATACTTCGAGTTAAACTTGACGTACGCTTCAAAACGCTAATCACTTTGGGGGATGAAGAACCAAATGACCCATTTGGTGTGGACCGGCCTCGAGAGCGCCACGGTCCGAGCCGGAAAAAAGGGGAGCTCACCTTACGGCCGACCCAAACCGGGATGCCGATGACGATGGCAGGCACCGCGATGCCCGCAATGAGGGCAATCCCCACGGGGGCCCCCACGAGCATGCCCAGCTGCCAGAGGATCTTCTTTTTGCGGCTCCAGGGCTTCTTGCCCCAGAAGGTGCAGCCAGAGGGACTGGGGAGAGACACAGGATGGTCCAGACTGGCACTCCAGGAAGGCGCGCTGGGGCCCAGACGGGGACGCTACCGGAGCCTCGAGCGCGATTCTATGTGGTGTTCTCGAGCGCGATTCGGGCACAAAAATTTTTTTTTCTTCGTAAATGAGCCAGAGAATTGAGTGTTATGGAACTTTTTACAGAGGTGTTTTTAGGTGGTTGTAAGTGTAAAAAAGGATTCTGGGAAAAAAAAATTTTTTTTTTCTACGCGCGGGAGGGAAACAAGCAAACTGTGGGGGACACTGTCCTCGCATATCATACTACACACACCGGATCTGCTGGATATGCTTTAGGGTGTTCATCTTTAAGAAGCATTCAAGTAGTTTGTGTACCACGTGGTAAGTAGCAGCGTCAACCTGACATTTTTCTTCTTTGCGTTTTTTTCCTAAAGCCACGCATTAAATTTGACTATGATCGTTGCACCACCTAAAAATACCGTTGTGGTAAGTTCCATGGCACTCTGTTCACCAGCTTATTTATGAAATCTTTTTAAGGGGAGACACTACCCAGAAAAACAAATTTCTGCAAAAAAGATGATTTTGAAAAATTACATAAATACATCTAGCAACATCTAGAGAGTATTCCCAGAAAGTTTCATTAGTTTTAGACTGCATAGTTAATTTTTAATAAATTATTTTCTGTCCACTGAAGCTAAAGAAAAGGTAGGGTTTGGAGCACTTTGAACGCATTTTTCTCCGTCTCCACTTTTTGGTATAAATTCCATTTTAGTCAGCCTATCGTTTAATAATGGCAATACAGGAAGGCTCGTTCTTCACTTTTCCTGACTGAAATTTAATAAGCGAATGCGGCTATGGAATGCTTTTGTCACTTTACAGATGTCTTTTATAAAAAAATTTTGACATTTTGTCGAAGACACAGAAGACCAACAAGGTCACCAATTTTGCAGAAGAGAAAATTTATAGAAATAACTGACTTGTTACAAAAACCTTTCCATAGCCGCACCCTCTAGGCATTCTGCTACATATCTAGCGAATACAAATCTTGAATATTGTTATAGTTTTCTGACGATAGGATTACTAAACAATGTGGACGTGTTGCTGATAGAAGCTGTTCTAATTTCCTTCTCATTTACCCGACAGACCTGAAACTTTGTTATGCACCCTCTAGCGTGACCACCAGCCTACCCTGTAAATTCTAATTAATTTTTAAGCCGAGGGTTCAAAAGTTGACCCTCCTAGGTGGTGTGCCCTCTTAAGCCCAAATACAGACTTGAAACGTGACACCTCAAAAATAAATTAAATTTGTTCATCCCTCAAAAAAGTTGTTTCGGACGCTGTGACGTGGGTCTATGCCATGCAGCCACGTCACAATGTCCGCGCAAGTTGCTATGAAAACTACCACATGGTGCCTGATTTCATCACTCGTGTCCCCCACTTCAGCCTTGTTGAGCGCACTTCTTACCGAGCACTGGTGCACAGCGGAGAAGCAACATCCGCGGTAGCAAGCTCTGCAGGTATTGCTTCTCCGCACTGCACCAGTGCCCAGAAAGAAGTGTGCCCAACAAGGCTGCAGGAACAAAAAGTATGAAATACAGTCGCCGACCGATTTTTCAAACTCGGAGGAGACGCTAAAATTGTCCAGATAGTCAAGCAGTCCGAAAAATCGATTTCAGCCAAAATATCAAATTTCCACGCATATTCCGCTGCGTATTCGCCACTTTTCACTTGCTCGATGTCAATTTTGAGGTCTCGTGCAACTTCTGCTTTATATTGTTCACTTTTCACTAGTTTATTGATCTGCCTAATCACAGTGCTGCGCTTTGTCGGTGCCTTCGTTGGCACAAACAGCAAAGCTGAAGTTGGCGCCATTTGGCACTATTTGGAGACAAAGTTTAGTCCACCAAGCTCGCTTCAATACTCAGCCTATCGGCAAAAAAACCTTCGTACTCAAAGACCAGAAGAACGGCAGATGGCCGCTCTTTGCGCGTGCCGCACTCGAAAAACACCAACCATGAGAAGAACCGGAAGAGACATAAGAATAGGTAGACAGCGGCCATGTTGGCTATAGCAGCACCGGAAAACCCGACAATAGCCTCAACCCAGATGTTTATTGCGTGAGGACGTGGTATCAAGGCTACAGGGCAAAATCAAAACAACCAAAATGGCGGTGACTAAGCTCGCAGCAGCTGTTTTGTGGCTGTAAACAGAGGTCCCTGCTTTAGAAACCTGAAGTATTTATAACGAGCACGAGTTAGCCTAGTTAAACTATTGTTTCATGGTCGCCGAGACCTCAGCCACAGAGTGCCCACAAAACAACTTGAGAGAGATAAAAACAATGGCTCAAAGCAAGTGACAACCTAGCAGCACTAAGCAATGTAATAGTATTTGGCACTGCAGCAAGCTGCAGTGCCGAACACTACTACTTCGCACTGCAGCAAGCTGCAGCGCCAAACACCACTCCTCGTGGATGTACAGCCTCCCAACTCAAGTGTGAAGTGGAAAGGCACCTGAGGTAATGTAGGTCCGAGATCTCCTTCATGCAGAGCCAGCAGAACTCTGTGCCGCACAGGCGGCACGTCATGTGGTTGCAGGAGCCGTCGTCCATCTTGATGATGAACACCTTGCAGCAGGGGCAGTGCTTGATGTCGTCCCCTAGAGGGCACACCAGAGGGAGACGCATCTCAACACAACAGTCTTGGCCGAGCCAGCAGAAACACTAAACCAGAGGAACTCGTAGAGGCAAACTAGGGTTTGCTATGACAGGTTTGACTTTACAAGACCACTATGTAGCAGACTCTCAGCAGAATATCAGCTGCTGTACCCAGAGATTACTTTGAGGCTAGTGAAAACAACTGCAACGTCTACAGTTACACAACGTTTGACAACCCACCAATCCTTTGACTAACAAATTGTGCTCCTGGAGATGACTTGACATCAAGTACTGAATTGTAACATGCATAGTTATTTAATAAAGATAAATTTGACAAGAATGCCATTCAACTCAAATCCAACCGGAGTTAAAAAAAAACATTTTTTTTAAATCTTTCAGTTTTTTTACTCTGGTGAAGAAGGAAGACCAGCGAAGCTGTACTATGGTGGGACGACCTCAAGGACGACTTCTTGGACGACCTCAAGGATGACTTCTTTTACGACCTCAAGGATGACACTTAGAGGACGACGTCTAGGACGACATCTTGGACGACCTCAAGGACAACGTCTAGGACCTCAGGGACGACGTTTAGGACGACCTCAAGGATGACATCTAGGACAATCTCAAGGACAACGTCTAGGATGACCTCAAGGATGACCTCTAGGACAACCTCAAGGATGACTTCTAGGACGACCTCGAGGACAAGCTCTCGGACAACATCAAGGACAACCTCAAGGACGACATCTAGGACGACACTTAGAGAAATTCAGCCTTTCCACTCTGGTGAAAACCAGAGTGGAAAGGCTGGAAAGGTTGCCGCCATCTGTGAGCGAGGCCGGTAAACCGGTTGTCTGGTTGCCGCCGTCGCTCATAGATGGCGGTAGCTGTCCAGAGTTTTGTGTCGACATTTCTTTGCGGGGGACACGATCCTGAGGAAACTAGCCCTTAACAGTTCCGCTGTAAAAATTATGACTTCATTGCTTAAAACAGGCAAGACACCTTCTGCTCGCACAACACAGATATCTCCCAAAACAGCGTAGCCCCTACTGATTGCACTACTTCCACAAATATAATTCGGAACGAACTGAGCAGCCGCCCAATTCGATTTGCATTCTATCCCGTCCCAGGGCTGCAAAGACGGGAGTGGAGCGCAGTAAGTCATAAGTGGCCACTTGTCCCGTGCAAATAATTGAGCCAGAGAACAAGAAAGAAGTGAGAAAAGAAGGCAGACGCAAGACTGCACGCACTCGTCTAGTCGGTACGTATTGAAGTTGCTAAATTGCTCTTCAACTTCAGTTTTCTTTTACACAAGGCAGGCCACCAGTGCTGTCTTGCATGATAAAGTCAAGCAAGACTAACTATCCTGCAAGCGACGGTTTATCACTTCTTTGTGCCCATCAAAACCCCACCGGTAACCGACGGCAAACACCACGCCCGACCGTTCCGAAGCGGCGGACGTGCCACTAAGGTTCCTGGAAAGCGCCTCCGACTAGCGTTTTTATCGTCCCATTCCGCCCATGCACCGAAAGCGGTCCCGAAGTGGCAACAAATGACAAATGCAGGAACCACTTTTTAGGGCAGAGTAGGCACACCAATCGAAGACGCGTTCCAGGCACTGCAGCGCCGCCGGACGGTGACAGACCTACTCCCCCCCTCGGCACTCGTCGCACGGCCTCCGCGACGGGAAGCTGAGCAACGCACTCTGCAAGGTACCGTCGTGGGGGAAGCCCAGGGAGGCGGCGGAGGAGGAGATGGGGCGGGCGGCTCGCTGCGCCCTGGCGGCGTCGCACGTCTGGTTGGGGTGCCACTCCTGTTTGCAGTGGTAGCAGAAGGACGTGCTGCAGCCCGGGCGCTCGCAGTGCAGCTTGGGGCAGCTCGCACAGCCGCTCGCTATTACCACGTACCTGGAGAACAAGGGACACAGGTGTCACTTACAATGGCAGTACAATAAAAGTACAAAGAGTAAGGAGAAAAAACAAAAAAGTACCATAAATGGTTTTGTTTTCGCGAGAGCCCAATTTCCGCGAATTTTGCGACATGAGAATTATCGCGAAAAACTTATCTTGCTAATATATCAACCCGTGGTAACAAATACGTACCGTAGCACTCGAAATCATGAAATTTTTCAGAAAACGCAAACTTCACAAAATTCCCAAAATGTTGAGGCCACGAAAATGAAGTCATTTACAGTATCTTAATCCTGCAAATAAAGTAGGGAGACACAGGCTGTGCAGTGGAAAGATGCGGGCATTTCCCTCCTTACAAATAAAGCAATTATCATTATTACAAAAATAATCCCTGGAGAAGGGGAACAAGAGGGACAAAGCACAAACACAAATCTCCAAACACAGCTTGGTGACTGGTGCGCGACCGAAAAAGTCCGCCTGGTCCGGGTATCGAACCCGGGACCTCTCCATTTCCAGTGGAGCGCTCTACCAACTCAGTTAACCAGGGGTTAGACGTCAGTAGAGCAAAAGGGTTTTATGATTTTTATCAGCTGTCACCAGTCTAACACCAACAAGGGTGAAGCTTGCAATTTAAGGTTATAATTAATTTGCGATAATTTGCAAGCGCTAAATTTAGGAAAATCTGGCGGGACGCGAGCCTGCTAAACTTGGCGACCATGCAACATTTTCATAACAATTGTAAGATCGCTAAATACCTTTCGTAACGTTATGCTCGTCTCATAGAAGCCAGTCCTACAACGCTCCAATTTTAGAAACCACCCGCACTGGATTTTCTTTTTGGACAGCTAGCAATGCTGCCAGTGCTTCGTCGCTCGCTTTCTACCTCATCCTATGGGGCACCGATTGGCTTCGGCGAGCAACAGTGAGAAAGTCTATGCGCAGAGTCCGGTCCCTTTGGCAAACCAAGCGTCAGTCTAGTCTTGCTGGACCTTCTTTAGACCCAGAGTAGCGGAAGCATTTGAACTAAGCAGAGGCGGATCGGTGAACATTCACTTCACCAAAACTGAAGGGAAGCAACAGACTGATCACACCAGCCAATTTCGTTACGCCACCACTGTCGCCACACGTCGTGGGAACCGCAGTTTTTCTACACGCGCGACAACCTTACCGCGGGTCCGCGCAAGCGGAGCACTGAACGGCACGAGCCGTCTCGTGCACTGGCGCCAGCCTCTCGTGGACTGTAGTTATTGCGGAGTCTCGTGTGCGTGGAACTCTCGAGGCCCGTTCACATGCTCTCATTTGCCTACGACATTTGCCACGACAAGAGAACACACTGGCACCATCTATGATGTAGTTCTGGAATTGCATTTCACTAGAGTGAGGGTTTTGAAGCACTTGTAAGATGTACTATCTGTGAGAGATGGTTGTTTATAACATTGTCATTTTTTGAGAAAAGAAAGAAACAAGGTAGGAAATACGGGCCAAGTGTTCCATCCTACAGATGGCACCAGCGGGTTCCGTCGTCTTAAAAGATTTCGAGAGGTTTTGAGGCGGATGGTCGTGAGCAGTCACCAGCGTGCAACCAGCCTTTGGGGGATCGGCCTATTCGGCACTCCCGCTCGAAGCGAGGCACCCCGCGCGTCGGACGAGCGGAGCAAGGGGCGTACGCACCCGCAGTCCGGGGCCGGGCACCAGCGGGCGTCGGGCTCGGTGACCAGGATGCGCCGGAGCATGAAGCGCTCGTACTTGGCCACCATCACCTCGTCGTCGAGCAGGCTCCGGATGTCATTAGGGTGGATCGGCTCCGTGCACTCCGGACAAGAGATGTTCACCCTGCATGCCAGACACGCATTTCGTTTGGGCACATCCGTGCACCCTGTAGCCGCCGGTCGGTGCGATCGGAGCGGCTCTATACTTCGGTTAGAGTCAGGAGCAGCAGACGCTACGAGCTAAAGGGAACAATCAAACGGTGTCAAAAGTGTACCAACAAGGTGTTTCTGTTTCTGTATGGGTTCTATCATCGCTGAACCAATCATGTATAGGAAAAGCCCAGTGACCTGCGCTTTTGACACCGTTTGATTGGTCCCATCAGCTTGTAGCATCAACTGTGTACGTACTTAATGTAAAACAATGTATAGGGTGTTTTCACTGATGTACCTTCATCCGCCATTTTGTTGTCATGAGCCTTCTCACACGTACCCAAGGCGAGTATTCCAAAGATTCCCGTGACACCTTGAAACCAGTAGTGCACATAAGCTTATAGGTTTCACCACACCTCACTTTTTATTTTTTTTCTTCCTGAAATTAATAGAACATTTTCTCCCTCGCTCGTTCTAACCACAAAATGGCGGATGATGTCACGTGAGAATGCGCTACAGTATGGAGCATGGAGATCAAATCCATACTCAAAGGCGGACACCACGGCAGCTCCTCGCACTGGCATCAGCGCAAGGTTACCGCAACGACCGGCCGCTTCCGCGGTTCCGGTGAGCGAAGTCGACCGGCAAGAACTCACCTGCTCTCGGAGATCTCGATGCGCAGGTACTGTCGGAGGCAGTCGCAGCAGGCGCGGTGCGGGCACGAGCTCAGCTGGGGGAAGCAGTCTCCAGGCAGTTCGAGCAGGCAGAGGGGGCACTCCAGTCGCCCCACCGCTCCCCCTCGCAGCTCCAGAGGGACTCCGTGTCTGACGAGACTTGCCGCGGGGCGCTGCCACGCCGCCCCGCACTCTCAGCACCCTTCACACCCTCGGAGTCCTGCGCACGGGCGAGGGGGGTTAAGGCCCATTTGCACGTTCGCATTTGCTTGGGACCGAGCTCTCGCAATCTCTTGGGCCGAGAGGACACACTGGAACACTGCCGCCATCTATGAGGTCACCCTGGAACTGCATTTCACTAGAGCCAAGGTTTTGCGGTACTTGCAAGATGAAATGTACGTACTATCTGTGAGAAACGGTCGTTCACAACATTATCAAAAGTTTTTAAGCCAAATAAAAAGAATTCTGTGCTAAAAAAAAAAAAATATATATATATATATATATATATATACGGAAATGCTGAGCGATCCACAGTTACCCTATAGATGGCGCCAAAGTCTTCTCTCGTCGTAAAAAATTTCAAGAGGTTTTAGGGCACGCGGTCGTAAGCAGTCGAGAGTGTCTGACCCAGCCTTTAATGGACGTTCCTGCACCACCACCACGCGTCAACCGATAATCGCCTTTAACGACGTAAGCTGCAAGGCATCGTTGTTTGCATCTACCTTTGCACTTGGCGCGATTAGCGCTTGTCTGCCCCAAAAAGCTACAATGGCTCGACGAACCCGAGAAATAGAGGGAAGGGCTTCGGACCCTTCGCTCTATTTAGACGGAAACGAACCGGTACTGGGCATCCAACTGCAAAGCCAAGAAAAGACCAGCACCCCTCCAAATGCAACGTCTAAATCTGCCGCGACTCGCGGCCATGTCCAAGACTTCAACGTTGTCCACCTCTCGCTCCTTCGTCTGTCTCGCGGTTTTCATCGAACCCGTACCGGATTCCACGTCTCGTCGCGTCCACATTCGATCCAACCCTCGGCCTCCGTATGGAACCGGGTCTCGCAGCTGCGGTGCCGGAAACGTGTCTCCGACTAATGCGCTCGGTGTTTTACTTTGCCCATGCACTAAAAGTGGTCCCGAAGTGACAACAAATGATGTCACAAAAGCCAGAGCGTCACGCCGTCGGATGCTGTGATCCTGGCTATTGCACCTAGAAGTTACGGGAAAAAGATGAGTGAGAATGTGAGAGTCACTGTCGTCGTGGCGCCCCAATTCCTGGCTGCCGAAGCTTCCATATGCCATCCAGTTAAAGAGCGACCTGCAGTACAACGGGCCCCCGCCACATCCACCATTACTGTTGTGACGCTGCCAGGATCGCAGCCAGCGACGGTGCAACACTTTTACGACTTCGTCGGGAGGAGATTGAGGGACCGGTTTTCTCGACGTGGCAAACGGATCGGTCGAAGATGAGTTTCAGGCACCGTGCCCACTACAGACGTTGACGGCACAAACTTGTCGGTCGCTGCGCTCGATTTACTCGCACCTCCCGCACACTGCCGCGTTCGATTAACGAGTGCAGCCCATCTCCGGACACAACCAGAAGTACCTTGCCATGCCCTTTTCTGCTCCGCGCTACAACTTCCTGCACCGGTGCAGGCCGGTGCGGGTGAATCGAACGAGCCAATTGCTGTCCGAGTGAGAACCGGTAACGAGGCACGAAACCACCGACCTTGGGAGGGGCAGTGAGCCTCTGCGGCGCTGCGCGGGCCCCGTCGGAGGCTGCGGCTCCGGACGGAATGCGCAGCGCCTGCTCCGCGTCGAGCGTCGACGCGGGCAGCCCCTTGGCGCTCCCGCGACCGAAGGCCCGCCGGTTGAGGAAGGCCGAGGACGATCCGAAGAGGCGGCGCAGGGAGAAGCGGCTGCCCGGGTTGTGGCGCCTCGGGGGTCCTAGGGGCCCCTCGAGGTGCCCCATCGAGGTGGACGGGCCCGTGGACATCGGCCCGCTTGCTGCGGCGCGAGGCTGCGGAAATGAGAGGGGAAGGGTCGGCGCAGGACAAGCGCGGGTGCAGCTGCGTCTCACCGGAATCTGACCGATGCCTGACCGACAAACGGTAAGGGGCTCGGGAAAAATATCTGCGCTATACTTCGTTTCACCTTAAGTCCGGTCGCAGCCAGTGCCAAGAGTTGATGGAACCAATCAAACAGCATCAAAAGTGTGAGTCACTGGGTCTTTCCTTTATGGGATTGGTTCAGCGATGATAGAGCACGTACAGAAACATCATGAACACCATCTGGGTCAGCTTTTTGACGCCATTTGGTTGGTATATCAGCTCGTAGCATCGGCTGTGTTCGGACTTCAAGTGAAACGAAATATGAGAAGAAATGCAACTGTCCAACAAAAATGTGATTAGCTGGCAAAAAATTATTGGCTGACAAAAAATGTAAATGGTCTACAAAAATGTGATTTGCCGACAAACATTTGTTGGGCAATAAAAAAAGTGATTGCTAAGGGAAAAGGCCTGTGCTCAATCAAAATAAAAGTAAGAGGCTAAGACAAAAGTGATTGGCCATTAAAAAAAATTTAATTGACAAGAAATGTGATTTTGTGGAATTCCTTGTGCTATCAGAAGGTTGCAAAATTATATTTTGGCTATCTTTAGAAACGTTTCTAACCAAATAGCTCCTCATTTTTTGTGCAGGATGACCATTTAAAAACACCAATGCTGAATCTATGCTGATGCAAGAGAAAATCATAACCAATGCCAGGAAAAAAGAAAAAAATTGAAGAAAGAATAAATGTGTAGGACAAAGACAACACAACTAAATCCTTCAACACGACCCCATATTTTTTTTTTTTTTTAGCGTGAGCTACACTGGCTGAGGTTGAGCAGTTTTGCGTGGCTCGCATAATGAGCCGTACTCCATGCTGCGCAAGCGTGAGGAGCAGTGACGTCACGCGGCGCACAGCTGGCGCGCCGGAGATGCCGCCGCCGTGCGCACCGCCGCTGCCGCGCGCGCCTCACCGGTCTGCGCATGCGCGAGGAGCAGTGACGTCACACGACGCACAGGTGGCGCGCCAAAGGCCGCCGCCGCCGCCGCCGCGCGCACCTCACCGGTCTGCACATTCCAGAGGAGTGACGTCATAGCCACGGCAGATGCACTGGCGCCGCCGCGTGCTCAGCTGTCCGCCTCCGTTGCGCAGTGGCCAAGTCTGATGCCGCACCGAAGCCGCTTCATAGCGCCTCTCATTTTGTGCGCCTAAGCTCACACTACGTATATCCTGGCATAGCCGAGCTAAGCCACCGCAATTTTTTAATATGTGGTTATGTTGCCTTTGTCCTCCATATTTATTCTTTCTTCAATCTTGACCCGCACTAACATGCTCTTTGTCCGTCAATAAAAAAGTTTGCATAAACACCCAATTCCGTATCATATTACATCGAATACCTTATGCCCACATCTCAGATGTTTGTCGGTGGTTGTACACTTAATATGGGTGGTAACTTATGCCACCCATACTTGTTGTTACTGCAAGAAAAAAGCTAAATTTTTTTTTTTTGCATAGCTCATAGACTGCAAGCAAAGTAGTTCTTAGAAAATTTGGTTGTCACAGAAACAAACTGTTTTTTTTTTTTGCATTTAAAATATGTAGACATTGAGAAAATAACAAATATCTGATCTTAAAATGAGCATAAAAGTATCTTAATACACCACATAAATAGGGAAATGCTGGTAATATTCACGAGGAGACAAACTTTGTTTAATATGGTTTTTGAGGTGATAACGAGTATACAGACCTTCAACATTTACAAATCCCTTTTTCCAACCCCATTTCTTTTACTTCTCTGAAAATATTACTTGTGCATGTAATTTCACACTTCCTTGGAGTTTATCCACTACCTTTGTAACCTCTCTTCATGACTGCAAAGCTCCACATTTCCCCATTGAGCAAAAGCAGGAGCCCTTAGCTTTCTGAACTGAACTCTAATGTTGCCAGACCAACAACGATTTCAGATTCAGCTAATGCTCCCAACTAATGTCAATCTTCCAGAGGTGTTAAAACTTTGATGTGCCTAGAGATTGCAACATTTGCTTACAGTTTCTGTTCCTGTCAGACTCGTTTCCCAGTCGAGTGCTTTGTCCTCTTTGTACGGTATCACATCTGTAAAGAGTACACGAAGAACCATCAATTCAGGCCTATGAAAAGGGTACCATATAAATGCATAACATTGAGGACGATGTATGAGATCCCAAGTTTCGATCAGAGCATATGTTGGCAAAGCAAAACCGAAAGCATCTTGTGAAAGCACAGAGACATCGATGGCTCTTCCAAATAATCATGCTTTAGGAAAAGGTAAAACAGCACTAAAATACATGAAGGACACAAGGAACAAACAACTCACAGACACAAGGCACTGTGCATACTTTCTTCCTTATGATTGTCTTTCTAGCGCTGTTTTGCCTTTTTATAAACATGCACTAACTACACCAACTTTGAGCCTTGCTGATCATACCGAACACTTCTGTCACACAACGTTCCCCTCGCTCAATCTTCGTCGCCGGGAAGTTCACTTCCAGCCTGGAGACAGGGTGTGGGTGTAGACACCCATTCGTCGCTGCGGCCTCAGCGAAACACTGCTGAAACGGTACTTCGGACCGTACAAGGTACTTCGTCGCTTCGGGGAGCTCAATTACGAAGTGGTGCCCGACGGAATGCAAACATCATCATGACGCCGACCACGACCCGAGGTGGTTCACGTTGTTTGACTCAAGCCGTTCTATGGTCGGTAACACTGAGAACTTTTTTTTTCCAGAGGACTTTTTTAGTTTACCATTACTGTTTTGTTTTGTGTTGCATTGGGGCAATGCGCTTTTAAAGGGGGAGTAATGCCACGTGCATGATCGAGAAGATACTCTTCTCCATTCATCTAAAAGATTCGCACATACTCTTACCCCGAGTGTAAACGATAAGGAGGCCAGAATGACCTTGTCTAGTCAGCCTCGCCCTAGCTCTTTCCCGAACATTCTAGGTCGAATATTCAAGATGACGGGCATAGTAGGTAAGGAGCCGAATGCCGTATTGCTTATTCATTCACTGGTTCTCTCTTGCGATAGCCAGCTGTTACGCCGACATACCGTCGCTTGCTGCTGCCATCGTCTACGCTCGCTGCTGATTTCTCAACAAGTGTTCTCTTCTGTTTCTGGCACAAGTTCGCCCCATTAAATCTTTAGTTTATTCCGTTTTCTTCTGCTTCATCGTCTGTCATTTGTGACAATATGTATGTACACAGACAAGGTGTTCAAGCACGTTGAAGTTATGCTAAATGACTGGAACATCAAGTGGTTTGTAGTTCCATCCACTGCACATGCAGGTGACTGCAGCAGTAATGCTTAAAAGCAAAAATCTAAAACAAATGGCACTTTGCAAGCGAGTTTGTTGTCACTGTTTTTTTGTTTTTTTTTGTGTCATGTACTACTTAATATTTTTACAGACAGGGTGAAGATGTATATGTACAAAGCACCATACAGTTTGCACACAAATGATTGCGAATGTCTCCTGTTTTTATCGTAGAATCAAAAGGCTGACCTCAAAACAAGTGTGGTGGAAAATGCTCACTCGAGGCACTAACCTAAGAATTAAATTTTTGTGCTAACCGGTACCTTTCCCAAGTAAAATGTGAAAAAGCGCCGATCTCGTGTCTGCTCTAAATGCATCAAGCGGTGCACCTTGGTGTTTTTAACATTTAGCAAGACGTCTATTTCCTCAGTTCTCAACATAAACAAACTCTCGGCACAATAACTAGGAAACAATTGACAGGATCAAACTGCAATGCGTACAGGTTGGTACACAAGTCTGGATTTCTATCCTTATCGCTCCCAAATTTCAAAGAATGCCCCAAATGTCGAATCGCTTATCAATGCTGGGAATGCTGATTATGCGCCACTCCAGATTATCTAGATGTCTGAAGCTCCCACAGAGGCTTCTTTTCCCACCCTCTGGCTTAACTTATAGGAGTTCCTCGAGAGCCTGATAAGCATTTAACCATCAAGAAGAAAAACACAGTTATTTCCCTCCGAAGTTTTGATGCGATGCCACAATGACAGGCTTGAATTTCTAAACAGAACTGAGTTAACTTTTAATGAGAGGACTGAGTTAACTTTTAATGAGAAGTCACTAAAGGAGGTAGGCAACATCCCTTGGATAGGCTACAAAACAGGCAACAGCGATTAAACAACCTCAAAGTACTACACCGTATTGGCTCTAATGTAAAGAAAGTTCTTTTCAAAGATTTCTTGCCCTAAAGTTATAAAAAATTACAATCAGACTAACCTTAACAGACTAAACCTCAACTGCCCCTCCGAGTTCCCCTAGTTTTTCAATCTTATGCTGGCAACATATTCCAGGGAGTACAGATTCAAATTTATTGAAATTTAAGTGCAAGGATGCTAGAATAAAGTGCAGCTACACGTCAAATGCGACCAAGGCATGGCTGAAAAAAACGTAGTGTTCCATAATGCAGGAGGAAGGATCCTTCACAAGCGTCTGTCCCTGCACGCTATCCAAACGTTTAAAGGAGGTAAAGAAAGACATGAAATTAACGAAGAAAACTGCAACTCGCGCCTTTAGCATTTTGTCCAAAAGCTAGAGGTACTTGCCATTTAGCTTTTTGTACTTGTTTTCTTTCAAAAACCAGACCGCGACCTAAAAGCTTTTGATTTTATTTCCTAGAGGCGCTACTCAAAACTTGAGTACTACAGGCCTATGAGCATATTATCAACACAAGTTTGTGCAATCATCTCTGTGTGACGTCCATTAAAGGACTAAGGCTGGCAGCCGTACAGCTCTAACTAAATTGCTCATTTACAACCAAGAGACCAGATGCCTCATTTGGGTGGCTGACTGACATCACACACCAAAATTTTGTGATATCTACTAAGCGCTAATCAGTAACACTACGTTAAGCGGTACTGTACCAGGCAATGTCCAAAAATTCAAAAAAAAAAAAATCAATATGCTTTTTAGGTTGAACACAAAATCAAGTGTATCTGACGACTCCTGTACATTATATGTCAGACGATTTATTATCAAACTTTTTCTCGAGAAAATGAATCAGAACTGTGTTTGTTCCGATTTTCTGAAGGACAAGTCTGAGAAGGTGACAGCGCCTCACCAGTATTTCCTTATGTTAAAAGTGTATCATGTGCCCGGTAAATTGTTTCGGAATCTAGTTGTACCCCTCAGAGGCTGCTTTTGACTTCATCAAGCAGCTAGAATCTCACTTCCTTGCCCTAGTGAAGAGTGTAGCACATGTTCCAAATGTGTGTGCTGTTCTGTTTGCAACACTGTCGGGTGTCGGTTCTTTCCGTCTCTTTCCCGAGGAATGTTAGAAAAGGTTTTTAAAGATGTTTTTGCCGAGTGCGTCTCTGTTGGCATGTTTGTTTTGTTAACAGGAACCTAGATAAAGTATGTTTCCAGTCTGCTGTTTCTGGGAGGCAATTAGACAAATTCAAAGGGTAATGGTGTATTTTTTTAGTGTGAAGTTATCTATACATAACTAGGAGGTATTTTATTTAACAGTGCATTTTTGGTCTCTATAAATCTGCCTGTACCTACCGTAAAATTCCGAGCAAGCGCCCCCATCCGAGCAAGAGCCCCCCCCCCCCCAACTTCACCGCTAATTTCACATTTCCGCGCCGTTCCGGGAAAGCGCCCCTTTCCCCGCTCTAGAGCACTATATAGCTCCTACGAAGCAGAGTAGCGCAATCCTTTGATCCGCGTGTTTCGCCGACAACATGGCCGACAGAGCAGCTCGGCGCGAGTCACGTGGTACTCAGGGTTCCAGGAGGCGGCCCGCCCTATGGGAGAATACATGGAGATCGGCTCAACACGGCTCATTAAAAAATAAACGCCAAGTTCAAACTTTTCTAAACTAGTTTGTCGTGAAGTTGGTAAAGCACTAAACACTTTATCAAACTTTCCATAACACTGGATGCGTGTGAAACTTTTGAGAATGCAATTTCCAAGGCAATGGCGTTTGAAGCAGACGATTTTTGTGCGCAGCGGAGATGGACTTTCTGGGTTGGCCGGAGCGGGTCACGTGAACGCTGTGACTCGCCGTGACGTTGCCGCGTCGTCTGCTGCATGATGCCGCTCATGCAATTTTTTTACAAAAATTACGTCCTCACTTGGCACACAACTCAGCGCAAAATATTCTAAAATTTTCCTTTATTATGTCAAAAACTATTGTCGTTCGGTACACCTCCACAACATTGAAGAAACAACGATTTTCTCACGTTCCCCATGCATTTCTGACCGGAGTTGGAACCTCCGGGCGTTCGCCGCTAGTCGCCGAGAGACGGCGTTCTAGATTGCGCTACTCTGCTCCGAAGGAGCTATATAGTGCTCTACCCCGCTCCACACCCGAATCACGCACCGCGCTGACTGCGCCCAGGCAACACTGGCCTGCGAAGTTCAGTCGAAGAATTCAATCCAATCCAATCCTACTTTGCAGCCCGATCAGCCCGGTCACTACGCGCCATTGTCGCTTTGTTTTGGGGGTGTCAGGTCGGCTATGCATTCTTACACAGTGGCAAAGAAAATCGAGGTCGTCCAATGGCATTGTGAAACTAGAAAGACGTACACCAGACGTCTCGACACATCAAGCTCGACCGGATACGGGAATGGGACAAGAATTTTGACAATTTGCTACAGTCAAACTACGGGAAAGCCAAAGTTTGACAAAAGCTAAGTAACGGCGCGCCGGTGTTCAGTGAATACGTGGACGACGTGCTCTTTTAATACCTGAAGCGCGAATGAAGTGCAGAAGAGCGATTAGCAACCGGCTTCTTTCTGAAGAGGCTGTCAAAATAGCCAACGGCATGCAGTTAGGAAACATCGCGGAATGCTGCAAACTTTTTCATGCGGCCGACTCTGAGGAGTCTTTTCGTAGTTTTGAAAGTGATTAACATAGCAGCGACAAATCTTTGGCCTAATAAAGTCTATGTTCTCAGAGATAAATAAAATATTAAATCTGTGTGCACTGCGCTTTTTTCTTTTTCTGGCAAAAAATTTTTGTCGTCGCCATCTTGAATTTTGGTGCCGTTCCGGGATAGCGCCCCCCTACTTTGCAGGTAATTTTGACTTGCGTGCGGGGGGGGGGCGCTTGCTCGGAATTTTACAGTAGTTTAATCTCCAATGTATGGTGTGGTGTTTTCTGTTTTAACCAGAAACAATGTTAAAGTATGCCGAGTTCATGTATCAAAACTGATTTGGAAACTGTCTTATGGCGCTATGGTACACCTCGCTAGCTGGTGACTTTTGGGGGTTGAGAGGGAAGATATTTTTTATCCTGTGACCTGTGACTTTGTGACACTTTCTGACCAAGATGTGTATTGTTATGCCACAGAAAACAGTATCATGCCACATGTTCTCGATTGGAAAATAATCATGACGCATGTTTTCCCAGATATCTTTGTCTCATTCGGTATGTTGTAAATGATTCATTACGTTAATAATAATTTCCTCTTGTAAATATTACTCGCTATCTTAGGAAACATGTTATGCCAGAACTGATTCATATTTACATAATTGAGCTAAAAATAATTTGTGTTTGAATCCCTTCCTGTTTTACTTATAATATTCCACAAGCCAAGATTCATCTTGGCTAATTTTAACAAATATTTCATTTCAGCGAAATATACTTTTTGTTGTGTAATGCCGGCTATTTTTTACTTCACAGAGTATGCAATTTCTGAGTTAAGAACTGCTCTTATAGGTAGTAACTACATGTAAATACAGTAAATATTCCAGCCAAAATCGCGACTAAAATATCAAGAGACCGCGTTTGCATGCCCGTGAGCAAAACCGCTGAATTAGAAACCAAAACTACCCATACCGGAAAACTGCCATATGGACTTTAAATCCTGCCCGCTAGGTGCGTTGCATGTTATCTGGGCCGCTGGGGCCTATGGCAGTTTCCGCTCTTTACCTTGTGCACATTACTCTATGTTTTAACATTGTGATTTATTAATGTGTAGTTTTCTTCTGGAACCCAGAGATTTGTTCCTGTTGGACAACACTAATCTCACAAAAAACTATGACCAGGGTTTCTGACAACTAAAGCTATTAGTTTATTCTTCTAGTAGCTGAATTACATTACGTGGTTTTATTTGTTCCCATTAAACGCAACGAAAAGTCGCCCCACACGTTACAAATGTGATCGTGCTTCCATCGAGTAGATAAATGGTACTTTATCTGGTCTGTTTGAACTGATCGGATGTGACCTAATTGTTGGCCTTATGTCGTGCTGCAGCATCAGCACATCTGCCGCATTACACTGCCGTGCCACATGCTCCGTTACTATCGCTATCAAAGCAACGCTGCCCAGTGGAGCCACAGATATCATGGCGAGTCATGCTTTTGCAAGTATGTCGCTCAAGTTAGATGTTAGCTTGAGACTCACTGGAAATTAATGCAACAGAGATCTAGAAGACCAGCCAGGATATATTGTTTTACTTGATAGACATTAACAACACTAAGAAAAATGTCAACTAGAAACGTCTAGTAGCCATTTTTCTTCTAAAATAAATTGCCATTGGATGAGAGCCTAGAAGAATTCCATTTCTCGTATTCCTGGCCTTTGTTGCTTTCCAAATCTACCGCTTCGACAAACAAGTAAAAGTGTCTGTTCCTCGCTTGCTCATAAGCAGTAGAGTAGATGTCAAATAGCCCTCTGCACAACCTCCGAAGTAGCTCTCAACGCTGCTTAAAATACACTAGCACTAGTCTAGGCATCCCAAAGACACCCAAAGCTGAAGTGCACCGTTATTTTCAGCCAGAATTAAACGAGAATATTTACACCTGCAGATTTTATAAGAGACGATCACTCCTAAAATCACCCGACTCCAACTGAGGTGTAGCCCGAAACCATCACCTGGAGAATGACGAGGACTAAAACCCACGTATGTAGGGCTGCACCTAGTGCGTACCAGCGGTCCGTCGCGTGCTCCGGCTTAATTTCGCAGCAGTCAGCTGACAGCAAGTAATGCCAAAACCAGCATCCTGCAGTCACACACAAACAAAGATAGCACTATCGGGACGTTCTCTCGGGACCGGGATAGTGTGGGATCAAACCGCTTTGAGCCCATTCAGACTGTCCGCTGACACGGCACCACGGACTTTACAAGTCCCCACCTGCTACCCAGCGCCGCGCGCGTTGGAGCAGGTCAAAATTGAACAATGAAAACCGGACGGCCCCCGTGATAAAGAAGCATCCGTCATATCTCGTCACTGGACTCGTAAACAATGCAGCAAGCGCAACGAAATCAATAAATGCCTGTCACAGTCATCACCACAACAATAAGTCACAGCTGTTTCCTCTTCATTACACGATTCTCTAATCACGTCTCACAGCAGGCAAAAAAAAACAAAAAAATGCTTCGCTCTTAGGCAAGTACTTATCAACAGTCAACTTTGCTTACCGTCATGTCAGCAAATCATGAATACAGTTTTATTTCCTGGGTTTAGCTGTATGTGGCCTTTATAGCTAATAATAAGCTTT
The DNA here is from genome assembly GCA_037355805.1 of Ixodes ricinus. NCBI lineage: Eukaryota > Metazoa > Arthropoda > Arachnida > Ixodida > Ixodidae > Ixodes > Ixodes ricinus. The sequence goes on along the minus strand of JAZHYW010025233.1, from coordinate 39,914 downwards.
AAAATAAAATGTATGTTGTTTCGACGTCATCCTGCAGTTTACAGATAGGTTTGTGCACACTCACTCCTTCAAAGCTGTCATGAACTACGAAGCAAACTATTCGGTGACATATACAGAGGCACTAAAATAAAATACAGACATGTTTGGTGGTGAAAACACTATTTAGCCTTACCAACATTGTAACCTGGTACAAATTTAGTTGTGTACAAATGTCTACAGGCTATCAAAAGTAAAAGATACATGTCCTGCTCAATAAAACACTTGCAGACTACAACACGTGTTTCTTTTTTTTTTTTTTCGTGCCACAAGGGTGGCTAGATTTGTTTGTTGCTTTACGTAAATAAAGCGAAACCGAAGAAAAAAAGACGACCCAGACAAAACTAACAAGTCTAAAAAAATAAAAATAAACAAACAATCTCCGCGAATTCGGTTTCGTACACCTCTCACGTGACTGCAGCTAACCAATCATAGGGAAATCGACCATCGAGTTTACCTTCTGCATATTTGCTCTGCTCTCTTTTTGGCTCTCTCCAAGACCCGGCGGACTTGTTTTGTTGTTTTTGTGTGTTTTCACTCGGGGCTAAATCGAAAACCTCGCAGTAAAGCTACAGGCCTTGCGACGCTAAGATAATTTAAAGCGATTCACGACGCAACCTTGAAGCGGCCAGCCTTTCGTGCCGTCTGCTGCGTAATTTCGCGTCGGAACGCGAGCGTGCATCTCGGCAAAAGATGACGCACGAACATTGCAGCTATCCGAACATACCATGACGTTCGTCAAGCCGACATAGGCACGTCGCAAACAGATTCAATGCATCTATTTTCGCGGCACTAGACGAGCGATATCCCCGTTTTTGTGTTGTTTGTTTTTTTTTTTTTTTTTTGGGGGGGGGGGGGCATTGTACTAAGAAGACTTTATTATTGAAAGACCAGATAAAATCAACTCCTCTGCGTTAGGTCACAGTTGATAAGCTCGTTTTAGGTTCGAATTTATCGTAACCTATAGCTTTTTATATGGAGTCAAGAAATTAACAGACGACGAAAACAAGATCGTTCAAAAATTAAAACGCTGGCTAAAAAAGATTTTTGTTTTTGATTTTTTAAGGGTGGGCCAACATTAGATTTCACGACAGTCGCACAACCGCGAAGTCGGGCGGCAGGCTTGCTCACGCGTCACGACACAGACAAAAAAAAATAAATAATAATATTAATAAAACTAAAAAGAAAGAAAACAGGAGGAAGTCAGTGTGAAATCGTACTGTGGTTGCGCTCGTCTGACGGATGCTCGACGGAGCGGTGCAGCCGACGCTTGCATAACAAGCCCGAGTGTTGGGTCACGAGAATTCACAAAAAAAATTAATAAAACTTTTTTTAAATATTTTTTTTCTTGCGTGTTTGAGCCCGGTGTGTGTAGATTAATCGGACACAGTCACATAAAAAATAAATACCCCGCACAGTACACTACCGTAGTACAACCAGTACAACCGTACAACGCCCCGATTTGTTTTGACGAGCGGAGGGAGCGCTCGCGCTACAAGTGACGCATCCCGAAGTGCTGCCAAATACCGCCCACCCACACAGCTAGACTTCGGTCGGGTTACGGAATCTTCAAGCACGAAAGTACGCCGATTCTGCGGCGAAACGAGGCCCCCAAGGGGAGCCAATACCTTAAAAAGAAAAGAAAAAAAGGTAGGAAGGCCTAAAGCTAACCCTAGGATTAAAGGTAAAATTCGCATTGCGTAATGTCCAGCGGATCTCACACCACCCGCGTGTGCTTCCCCGCAGCAAACTAGTGCACAGAACGCGACCCAAGGCCTCAGAAGCAGAGAACCTCTCATGATCGAACTAAACGCGACAAAGCGTCGTATAAAAGCGAACATCGGTCTGGCAAGCAGCGGGGGACAAGAGAAAAAAATACCCAACAAAAATAGCTGAAACAAACTGGATGAAGCGGCAAAGACTGCTGCGAAAACTCACCCGATTTAATTAATTTTCGCCAGTTCTCCATCCCTGCGACGTGCGACGCAATTTGGAACACTTTCGCCGGTCATCATATTTCACGCCACTTTCTCGGAATTTTGCATTCGATATGTCGGGGGAGGAAAAAAACGGAGAAGCGCGTTCACTCACACAACACGGGGCACCATCTTGAAAAACCAGGTCGCGGCGATACAGGAAGTTACGCAATTCCGGAAGTTGGGCGTGACGGAAGTTAAGCGTGACGGAAGCTCGTAGCGCCGCCGGTCGGCGGCGACGCGCGACGCGGCGTACCTCCTCGACCTCGCTGCGTGTGTACCCCGAAATGGAATCTTTCTGGACGTGGAACGGGTGAATTTAATTTTGTTTTGATTCCCGCTCGCTCCTGGCCGCCGTGTTTCCTTTTCGGACTCGGCGGCTGTCAGCCGTTCGTTTCCGCGTACCCAAAGATACGCAGCCACCGAGAACTTGTTCCGACAGCTGGCTGACTGGAATAGCGCCTTCCTTTTTACGGCCGCCGTTCGACCATGCAACGCATGTCGCTCTCGGCAAACAATTAGGTTAAATCCGCTGTAATTTACTGCGGAGATGTTAGCTTGATTGCGTGACAAGACCGGCAGACCCATTGTCTGCCTCGGATATCGCGTGATTTGCCTTTTTTAGGGTACCGACCGACCGCGTACAGTCCTCAACGCGGGCCATGTTGACGTGGCCCTCAAGCGCGCTGGCACCTTTGAGATTCGAATTCGATAGTGAAGTCCACGGTAAATTGAGAAATCGCTTTCTTGCTGCGTACCGGCACGTTCGAGAATGCGGCTCACGAGAACGTTCCTGTATGGTAACCTGTTCAGTGTACCGAATTTCAGAACGGGCTAATGCACAATAAATTTCCAGGTTTTCTGCGTTGCTGCAATTAATGACAGTCTTCTCGGGAGCAGCCAGCTCAAATCAACTGTTTGTTGTCGTGCAGGAACACATCAAAGCATGAGCTGACATGTTCACCCTACCCAAGCTCAGGACGACGGTTAAACGCCGCCACCTCCTCCTCGCCCTCTTTGTCATCGGAGTCCTCTACATGACACGTCAGTTGTTCTCCCTCCGAGAGGTCTCCAGGGGAAGCCAGACAAAAGGTGCCGGCAGGCCGAGGCCCACCTTCCAGCGCAAAGACTGTGGCGGCCCCTGGCGGCGGCAAAGGAGAAATGCCTCCAGTCAGGGGTGTCGCTCCGCAAGACCAGGCTCTTTACGCCGACAGGAAGTGGTTCAAATGCCTCAAAGACGACGTGACGATCATGTTTGCTCAAGTCAACGACGATTACTGCGACTGCGAAGACGGCTCTGACGAACCGGCCACAAATGCCTGCTTGAATGGAAGGTACTATCGAGTTGTTAAAGGGGCGGTCCAACGATATTCAATTGGAATGTTTTTCCCCTTACACGAGCTTACCGGCACTAGTGGTACTCAAGGATAATGCACGCAATGCCACCGGCCAAGAAACTCCTTTGTTGCGGTGTAATTTCAAGGACAAGAGCAAGCGTTTTCATTCAATCTCTCCTTTGCAAAGCTTGATGACGTAGCTGGGCGGTCGCAGTACCGCCCATTGACGATATTTGAATGCGGCTCATAGATTGGACCCGAGCATTGTGTGGGCACTCGATTTTGGCTCGTGATAATCGATGGCTCGAGAAGCATTCGGGTAGTGGCCCGTGTCCAATCGCTGCAATGACGACAATAGCCGAACCTTAACAATGTCTGGAACTCGGCGCGTGTCCTGTGCCTTGCCAACCCCTGCGCGTGGCTATGATCAACATTGGCGCCATATAATTGGCTACAGATCACATGGCCGCTTGTTCTGGCTGCGAGTTGAAGGGGTGAACGCTGCTCGTTTTTCTTTAATTTTTTTCTACGACTTCGACTGCATGTGGCGAAATTTTTCTGCAACTTTGATTGAGTGTGGTGAAAAAGGAACGGGTGTTTTACAGGTCATTAACGGGTCAGGGGTCCGTTCTAAGCAGTATTTGTGCTAAGTACAAAAATCGTTGCATCGCCCCTTTAAGAAATAGAATATCTTATACGCTGCCAAACGCTCATTCTCTGCTCAAGTGTAGCGCTAGCACTTCGAACCAGATGCCAAAGTTTCAGAAAGAACCGTTAAGTTACTGAAAAGCTACGAGTGATTTTCTGAAATTTTCAATGGGAAGGTGGCAGTGTGAATGCATAGAGCAGAATGGCGGCAGTTAATGAGAACAAGCCCCATTTCCCCATTGAAAATTTAAAAAAATCACTTATAGCTTTATAATAAGACAATGGTTAGTTCTGCAACTTCGGTATCTGGTTTGGACAGTGCATGTGGGAGGAAAATGAGCGTTCAGTAATGTACATTGTATTCTTGTGGTATAGAAATACCCTGTAAATTTTTGGGGAGGACACACTGTAGATGGATTCGGTGTGCGCCCTCCGAAAACTGCTCCAAGGCTGCCATATTTTCGGCACACACTTCGAGCATGCATTGAACACGAGTGCCGCATCGGCGTCGAGCGCTTACTTGCGTGCAAATGCATTCAATACGAGCGCATCGTCGGTGCACGGCGTGAGCGGTGCACTGACAATGCCCAAAATATGGCGGCTGCCAGTGTTGCTTGACGGACTCTCGAAAAGGGTCTGTTGCGCTCACTTTACAAAGTTTGCAGTTCCCAGCTTCAAACTGAAGCGTTAGTCAAATGGCACAATGAAAAACTGACATATAAAACGAAATCTGCGTGCCACGTGCACAAGCTGAAATAATAGGAAGACTGGCTTTTCAAGCTCGAAATAGGAGCGGCATTTCCTTCCATCTTACTTCTGCTCATCCACTCCCACCTAGCTCGTCACGCAGCAGCGCAACCGGTTTCTCGCATCGCGATACTCCCAAAACTTTTCTCGCACTTCTGCTTGTCCAGACGGCACTTCTCTACGGGGGCAGTTTCTCGCATCTGATCGTATCGTATTAATGTAGAAGAATGGGCTATTCAGTTCGTCATTAAAGGTGTGAACGCTCTAAAGTTCAAAGCTAGCCTCGCATCTCGACGCAACGGATGTAAAGCATCGTGATTGACCCTTCACCGAGTATACTACCATAATCCGCATCTTGCCGTAAAATACCGCGGGAGCGCCCACCTTACTTTCACTTAAAACTGGATTAATTTAGACATGGGCGCTTCTTCAATATTTTACAGTAGTCAACTTTTACTTCCCCCTCGCCGAATATTTCCCAGGCACGATCATCAGTACAAAATTAAGTTACCCTCATGTCGCACCAAGGAGTACTCGGTGTCTTTTAAATCTGCCTATTGACAAATGGGATGACCTGCCCGAGAGTGTGGTAAACATTTCCAATTGTAGTGACTTGAAGAGTGCTTGCGAGGAATTATTCCCTTTATTTTAACTCCATGTACTACATTGCTGTGTAGCTATTGCTTTCTTTTTGTTTGTTGTTTTTGACCTCTTTAAATCTTGTGTTTTAAATTTGAAGTGTATTTATTACTTCTTTGTTCCCTCCTCATGTGATGCCTTCGGGCACTTTGAAGTAATTAAATGAAATGGAACGACGCAGAGTAAAAGAGCACAGACAAACACCAGCTTCACAGCGCCGGTGTTTGTCCTTTCTTACTCTGTCCGTGTCGTCGCGCTCTTTGTACTTTTAACGCGTCGTATTGTTATCCGAATCTTTTGTCTGCTGCAATCAAACATCCGTCTCACGCAATGAAATGCTCGTACACTCAATGCCTCGAAGGCCGGATCCCGGACACAGCTACCTCCCAAAATATTGACACCTACCGAACGCGCGCTTGGTATTGTTGCGGTCTGGCTCCTGCGGAGTGGTTGAAGAGGACTTTGCTGAGGTCCGTCCCGTGTGGTTGCAGGTTCTTCTGTAAACAGGAGACGCCTGGAAAGCCCGGATACGTCCCGGCGACCCGCGTGAACGACGGCATCTGCGACTGCTGTGACGGCAGTGACGAGTGGCTGGGAGTATTCGCAGTGCCGGAGCTCAGGTTATCAGGTACGGCAGCTGTTTTGGGGCTCTTGCCACGCTGCCTCACAATCTCCGGAAGGCGAGTCATCGCAGGCTGCTTTCGTCATTCGACGAATGCCAATGCCTCCATCCAGTTATCTTTTGCGTTACCGTTACCGTTATGTTACCGACACCCCGCTATCACGAGTCTCAACCTTGTCTCTGTTATTTGTTGCATTGTTTTTACTCTCTGTACGGCTCCCACTTATATAATGCCCATTTAGGCCTCTAGACTAGCCGAATAAATACATATACAACTAAACTGCGAGCAATATGGTATTGATTGGAACTTTACTTTTATTGTTTTTAGAAAAAATTGTTTTTGATCAGGGGTCTCCTAACCCTGGCTCGCGGTCTAAATCCGACCTGCGGAGGTCTTCTGGCTGGCCTGTGGCTTGCCATGGTCCTCCCAATGAAGCCGAGCCCGCGGCCCGCTTCTACCGGGGCCGCAAAAATAAGCGCGCGTAAGAAAATGGCGCCGTGATGTGCATCAACATACCAGAAAGAACGAGAGAAAACTGCCTACTGTAACGCAGGTCCTCTCGCCATATTAACAATTGGTTATTGTCATCACCATTCTTAGTCCCGTTTTATATCTAACTACGCATCCAAAAATTCCTTTGCGTCCTCAGTCTATTGTGCTTAGCGTCCCTTGTCGTAACTATTGCATATTGTTAGCATCAGTTCTATCATTCTCACTAGTCTTCTGCCCTGTGCGAGTATTCCAGTCTCATTGCACTTCGTTTTATGCTTGGCGAGTATTATGGGTCCCAATTATTGTGCAATGTAATAATTACCTTAATATTGAATATCTAAATAAAGTATACATATTCATCCATCTTAGATTTCTTTTTTTTTTAGTTTTTGCTCCAACTTTTAATTTTTTTATTAAAATGCTGATCTAGGATTCTTTATCTAGTACTATATTTACTTGTTTATTTTCCAGCCCTTGAGACTGCAACAGATCGCCAATTCGGCCCCTCAGCCAAAAACTTTGGAAGACCCCTGTTCTAGATGAACGTGTTTCTTTTTTTCCCTTACCTTACCAATATATCTAATAATAGAATATTTATTTTCGCATCTGTATGCACCTTCCCAGTATACTTGGGTAGTAATTCATTACTGTAATTTAATTACTTTTCTTGGTAATTTGTAATTGTAATTAATTACTTTTGGCTAAAAGGAGTTGTAATTGTAATTTAATTACTTTCTGGCGTCAGTAATTGCAAAATTTCAGGTACAATTACAATTACTTTTGCAAAACTTTGCGTCGCCGACGGAACCTCTCTGAAAGCCTCAGCGCTCGCACAAGTGGCGTAGCTCTCGTTGAAACACACAGACACAAACTCACGCACAACATAAATAGCGTCGCATTGTTTGTTGTTTTGTTGCTTACACTGCGGACTGAGAGGCAATCCTCTTTGGAGCCTATCTCAACGGCGCCGTGTAGCGCCGTCTGCGGTGCGAGAAGAAAATAGCGTAAACATGCCAAAATATTGAAAGAAAAAAATGGAGCTTCAGCTTTCAGCTGAGGTTGGCAATTTTAATTGTCTATATGAAGTTATTTTTCTTAATTTTTGCCAGTTTTTTTACGTCCCTATTCCAGTACTGTCGCATATGCGTATCTTTGTATTATTTTCAAGTTTATTTCCTGTTGGTTTTGCTTCAGATATTATTTGCATAAGCACTTTGGAGACTGACCTCGCACCTGTGAATATTGTCACCAACGATTCGGGAGCCCCGATTCGGTTCTTATATATTTCTGAGCCATTATAATTTCAACTCAATGTAAATAATTTACAATACCATGATGTTTGTATGTGAATGTGGTCGTATTAGCACGTGTGGATTTGACTTTTATATTAACACTTGTAAAATATTCCTATATGACTAATTGTCACATTTTTATTTGCCTGGCTAACAAAAGTCTGTCAACCCAATTTTTTAGCGATCTGGCGTCCTTCCAGCTTATGAACCAATTTAATATTATTTATTAAAAATATAAGAACGTAATGCTTTATTGCCGTATACGGTCAAGTTCTATCATGAATTTAACAGAATTCATAAAAATAAAGTATAATACGTGAACATTGGAGTAAGAAATGAACAAATACGTTGCATTCTATACAATTCGTTTCAAGTTATATGGCCCAAGTCGGGTCGATTTCAGAAATAAGTAATTGTAAAGTAATTGCATTACTTTTAAAAAGTAATTTGTAATTGTAATTAATTACTTTTATCATAGTAGTAATTGTAATTGTAGTTAAACTACGTTTGAAACAAAGTAATTGTAATTGTAATTAAATTACATTTTGGAAGTAATTTACCCATGTATGCTTCCCAGCGGCAGTCTCTAACTAAGCGATTTACAGCGCGCGTCCCTGGTTTTGAGAGTGTATGTCAGTGTTGCCCAACTGCGCTGTGCTGTGTAGTTTCTCGTCAGTGGGCTGTGCCGGCCTGCGTAGGCACAACTCCGGAGGCTGGGGGCGGCTGGCTTGCCGCTTTTTATTTTTTATTTTGTGTTCTGTGGCGAATAGAATTTATAGAGGTCTCTAAGAAAGCACTGTACTATTTTTGGAAAGAAAAACAAACAAATGAAAGCAATTTTTGGTGTAATTGCAAATAAAGTAAAAACTTTCAAGAAAAGCCTGCGAACTCCGAATGCACAATGTGGGTGGGGGAGTCGCGCTGACCGGGTTTCCACAGCTCAAGCGGGCGGCAGAAATTTCTGGCAGATAGGGGTCGCTCGAGTCACAAAATGGCGGCGACCAGAGAGCTCTTTTTGCAAAGGTCTGTAGGTTACAGATGCCGGAGGTACAGAAAAGAAGTCGACGGATGTTGACTCGACGGGGTTCGTGCCCCGCATACCTTGCAGGCAGCTACGGTTATACAAAAATACATAAGTAGAGATTTCAGCAACAAAACAAATACATACATGAAAGAGATAAACGTTTCACGGGTTTACATCACGTGCTATGCAGAAAGTATATACAACGGTTTAGAATTTATAGAGTAACCATGCATGTCATTTATGCAATATTTATTGCGCGATGAGGGTAGATTATGTTTTAAAGACTGGAAACTAGTTCGTGAGAAGAGGAAACACTTTCCATTTTTCGGGGTGGCAGGTGCGGATGGTGGGTATATTTTTAATCAATCCTGATGTTTGTTTAATAAAGCTAATGAATTCAGGGGAGGAGAAACGATATGACCGAGTCAAAAGGTACTCATAAAATCAATGTATATTCATTATTTTGTATCGTGAAAATAGTTTGTGTGGGGGCTAAGAAATGAACGTATCGAACTGTACTGTTGCCAGATTTGAGCAACTTCAGTTATTAACCCTTTATAGTAGGCCGTATACTCCATTCACCCTTAAGCTGAGACTAGAAGCTTCAGCGCAAGCTCGCTGGCTTCCACAGTGCTTTGGTTGTGCATGCCTGCACGTTCACACTTGTGTTAGCAAGGGCAGGAAGCTCGTGCTAAAGGCAGAGCTTCTGTCTCAGCTTAAAGGAATGCTGAACAGAAATTTTGATTTAAAAAAACAATGCAGAAGCGCTAGGCGCGACGCTGCAAACCCTAAAGCATTACTCGTAAAGCGGTATCTCCAAGGGATGGTCGCATTTTTGTGAAAGAAGAGCGCGCTTAAACAAGGCGAAAAGGCCCGTGATGTTGCAATTCTCGTTTCCTCCTCTTTTCGCTTTGACTCCGCGAGGACGCAAAGAGGGAAGGAACCAAGGCCGTCTCCCCTCCTCCTCAGCAATTCTGCAGGAAATGTGACGTTGCAATTCTCACTCAATCGCCTCCTTATTTTACAAAAATACGGCCATCCGTTTGAGATATTGCTTTACGAATGGGGTTTGTGGCGCCCCGTTAAACACTCCTGCTACCATATTTTGTGAAATCCAGATTTTGGTTCAGCATCCCTTTAAGGGTGAACGGAGTATAGTAGTGTACGGGCCGGTGAGGCCCAAATTTAGAATCTGGGCCAACTGCCCTCCACCCGTTGGGTAGAAAAAAACAAAGGAGAAAACAAACGCGAGATTAGTTCCATTTTAGTTGTTCAGACATTGTGCCGAGGCAACAATGATTTAGAACACTCCGCAGCATTCGACAAACCACCTACTTTTGAGGCGATGGGTTAACCAGCAGTCACGCCAGTAAACGCGCGTGTTTGTTCATCTCTATTTATTTCTGACTCTTTCCAGAGAAGCAGCAGATGAAGCTGGGAACCTTCCAGGCCCCCTGCAAAGTGCGCTGCTGATCAAGCTCTAACCGGCTAACTTAAAACTCCCGGTGCATGGTTGCTCGTCCAGGGAAGTCACCGGCGGTTCCTCGTGCCGATTGTCTCAATTGCCGGGTTTTGCCTTGTGGCCCAGAGGGGTCGAAAGATGGAAGACTGTGGGCTCACTCCAAAATGGTCAACAACCAGACAGCCAATCCCATCGCTTTGTTCACTTCTCGGCATGTGCTGCGTTTATGAAGTAGTATTAAGTGGCTTCCGAATGTGGTGCGTTACATTTTGGGGTACCACTCGTTTGATGTGCGGACGGGTCGTGGCGTGTTACACACCTACCGGCACTAATAATAAAGTTGTTTTGCAGTTATTTTCCACCGGCATGCTTGCACTTTCTAGGAGGAGGGGAGGGGGGGTCAGAGGTTTATTGTGAGACCAACTAGTATGTATTCATTTTTGGACCACAACAAATTTATTTACAAGTTGCACATCTCTCATATAATATGTACGCTCTCCCATGACTCAACTGTTTCAGCGGCAAATCTGGGTGCAGGGTACGCACCTGTTGTGCCGCAGCTTTGCAGTGCTGACTAAACCTTCCACTGAAGTTTGGGCCTCAACGTTGCCAGCATCAATATTTTTCTCGTGGCACCAGATGCGATGCTCGAACGCTCGCGGCAAATGTAAAATGCCACAAATTGTGCCTGTACTTCAATTTGTCCGGACGCTACGAGCAGATGGGGCCAATCAAAAGCGCAAGGCACTGGGCGTTCCCTGTGCATGATTGGCTAAGCTAGAGTCACTGTATGGCTGAGCAATGATGGAACACGTACAGGCACATGACAAACACCATGTCAGTGAGCTTTTGACGCCGTCTGATTAATCCCATCAGCTCGTAGCATCAAGAGTGTCCGGAATTGGAAGATTGAAGTGAAACGAAGTATGGTGCGTCGACATGCGTAGCGAGTGAAACGTTTGAAATGCGCCCATAAAAAAGCATGAAAATCAAAGAAAACAATAGCAAACCTCCCACAATCTTTCTCACGCTGCTGTCCCCAATCACCACGAAAGTCTCACGAGACCGAGATTTCAATGGATCCGAAAGCGCTTCAGCGCAGTCAAAACAAAGGAGAAAGAGAGCACTCCACGAGCTGGCGAATGTTGGTAGGACTCTGGACGATTGGCACCGATCAGTTGATCCGGACTCTCGTCCCTGCACTCGCGCGGCGCAGCTCTTTCTCTTGCTTTTTTCGCTGGTGCTCCGCCATTCTCCTCTCCCGCTCTGCCTGCCGTTTCTCGCGGATCGCAGAAGTTAGCTCTGCAGAGTCCTCGAGCTCCGCGAGATCTTCCCAGGTATTTGTGTCCACTTCGTCTTCAAGGACGCCCAGTTCCGATCCCTGGAACAATTGCACGAGCAGCCTGGTCAAAAACTGAGCCAACAGCCCCTAGACACTGGGATACATACTGTATTGAACAAAACAAACTAGAATGCACAATTCTGTCCTGCATACTACACCCGTGGACAACTTTCTATGTCATTTTCGACGAGGAGGAGTGCGCAATGCCTCCGCAGCTTTGACTGCATAGCCACAGAAAGCTGTCCACAAGTATAGCCACTGTTATGGGAACCGGGTTCAGAAAAAGAAGGTTCGAACGTGGCTGATCCGTCGAGTTCCTTCAGATGCGCTAGATCAGTGGCATTTCAGAGAACCATATCGTATGCTCTCTGACTGACTTCGATTTTTTTAATCATTATAAATCTTGCGTAGCTGGACCGAATTTCAGATTAATAATGTGTAACAGCTGGTTGAGAAACACAACATATAGAGCTACTCTGCCCTATACTATTTTTTGGCAAAGGCCTCCACTGCAAAGCAAAAAGGTAAGAAGTCAAATAAATGTTTCAATAAAGATTTTTCATAACCATAAATGTTTCCAATAAAAGATGGTTTACAGGTTGCCCTTTTCTACAACCAAGAACTGAAAAACAAGTCGCTCCGTTTGTCTTAAAATAATGCAACATCCATATTGACCATTAGAGGTACATTGGGCACCGAGAGTTGTTAGCTTCATCTCCGATGAAAAAGTACAAAAGACAGACTGGGAGTAAAATAGGGCAACCAACATGCAGCCTTTCAGCAACGTTCTACCATGAACACGGGACTATAAGAGAGCCATACCTGACGAATCCCAGCTTTTGCATCGAATTTGAGGCGGCTGGACAGTCCTTCATGAGGGAGAGAATCGTCCACCCGTGGCACGTACTGAAAATGATGGTCATGCAATCGTGTCTCTGTCAAAGTTGACTGGCTGAACATACTCATACACTCCCTGAATGATACTACAAACTAAGCTGGAACAGCAAGACCATGATTACAAAGCTTCCTTTCTCGCCACAACAACACCATCCTAATGTCAATGGAACAATGTTGCTGCGTCTAGGAATTATAACTGTAAACTGGGTCGTGTATAGTCATGTACAGTGCTCACTTTGCTATTTCCAATTGGTGCTGTCCTATATATATATAAAAAAACGGCCCAAGCACATGGACAGGAAAAGAAGGACACATACACAATGCTGAATACAAGTGTTTTTCTTGTTCTTTTTTCCTTCTATAAACACGAAATTAAAAGAAGCACAAAAAGTATTGTTCCTTTTTTCTAGTCCCTGCGTGCTTTGCACCGTTTTCTAATATTTACAGAATCTACTGACTTGCCCAACTCCGTATGTCGCTGCTGTTCTGTTCTGTTTTTGTGGGTTTCAGCTACAATCTGCTATCGACAGCAGGCAATAGGTCTATTGAATATCACGTTTCGTCCCCTTTTTACGGGGAAATTTCCCTCGGATTCCGCAACTTTGCTGAACTGAGATGAGGACAGGTCACTTTATGAAGTAGTCTATAACAGGGGTGGCCAAACCGCGGCTCTTTGCTGGTCCAAGTGCGGCTCGCGGATCCCTCATAAGGGGACCCCCCCCCCGCCTCTTTCTGCGTTTCCCCAGGAAAAAAAAGGAAGGGTTTTCAGGCAGCGTAAAGTACGGCTCGCGGTTTGGCAGCCTTGTACCCCCATACGTACTGTCGTACAGCCTTGTGCACCCATACGTACAGTCTGACTCTGAACAAAATTTAAATTTGCCCCCCCCCCCCCTCCCCCGCGGCTCTTAGAAGTTTCGTGGTTTCGTTTGCGGCTCTTAGGCCGGGTCAGCCTGGCCACCCCTGGTCTATAATGTCCGACAGCTCTAAAATTGACAGGTTTAGCCCAGGCGACAACAGATGCCCCACGCACATCCATGAGACATCCGTGGAACGTTGGGACATCTTCAGAACGTCCACAGAACCATGTATGTTGCTAAGCGGGTAAGAAATAGCTAGAATAGTTTGAGTTGTGGCGGGAGCATTTGAAGAGTAGTTTAGACTGGCGAGTGTAACATCGTTTAGCAAAGCGCAAATTTGTCTGCTTGCACAGGGTTTTCGATGGTGTCAGAATGCCGAGCTCTTTTTGGCTGATTGAACAAAATAGTGAATAGACCTCAAGGCATCTAGCATTGAGGTCTACCCACTATCCTTCCAATCAAAGTCAATCGGAACTCGGCATCGTTTAGTCGTCACCGCAACCCCTGCGCAAGAACCAGATGACTTTCTCTGCGTAGCCCCTGGGATAGAAGAGCAGTCGACAATCTCACTATATGTCACCTCCCCTTTGCACTGTGGGAGCTGTAACGACGAAATGCTGTTCAATTGTGCCATTATTCCTCTAGTCCTCACGTCTACATCCAGAAAGCCCGAGTATGCTGCCTGAAACGCGTCTCCGACGTGTGTTTACCGCGTGCAAAAAGCGGTCCCCTAATTTCCGCCTGATGACGTCATGCGTCCCAGCAGCGTGGTGTATGTGGCAGACGCCTGTTCTGCAGCAGGTTGCTCTCCAGCGTGACAGTCCACAGAGGCTTCTGCAGGCAGGAGTTGGGACGCCGTGACAAAAGCAAGACTCGCGTTTGCTCATGTTTCTTGCCAGAACTTCTACGACCAACCACCACGATCCCAACATCCAACAGCGCGACACTCCGGCTTTCGTGACGTCATTCGTTGCCACTTTCGGGACCACTTTTGACGTATGGACGGGATAGGATGCTAAACACACCAGTCAGATACGTGTTCCAGGCACCATAGCCCGACCAAAGGCACTAGTCACCTTCTTTTGTCGGACCACCCTGGGGGTCATGTCCTTGAAGAAGTCCATGTCGTCTTCCGGATCTCGCTGCGAGTCCCCGCTTCCGGACCTCGTCAAGCTTGGTCGGGGCACAGAGCCATTTGCAGAGCGCTGACTAGACGCACCGGGCTGTCCCGACAAGCTGCCGGAGGCATCCACCATGACCGATGTGGGGCCATCCTCTTCATTCCAGCTGCCCCAGTTCTGAAAGTCGTCGGGCTGCCGAAGAAGCGAGGGCCAGGTTTATTGCAATGAGAAAGGTGCACGTGCTTACTTAGACTTTCTGATAACCTAGGGAGGGGCGTGCCTCCGACTCGAGGCAATGTGCCCCTTTTGTCCGCCATTTTTAGAGGCGAGAAAAAGGAAGGTGGTAAATACGATCCACCTTGAGTGTTCTTGCCGTTCCATCATTTGTAAGGAAAGTTAGAGTTTCGAATATTTCATAGCTTCTACTAGTCATCTTAGAGACCTTGTTTTTATGGTAGTCAGCTAAACAAAATGTTAAAAAACATTTCTTTTTTTTTTCTTTGGTGCCACGGTGAGGTTTTTTTTTAGGCAATAGATTGGTTGTGAACCAGAGGCATGTAATGCTCCCGATCTTTTTTCCTGAATGCTGGTGAAACTACATGCATTGATCATGACTCACATTCTTTCAACCAGATGAAAAAAGAGCGGCAGTTCCGCAAAATTAGGCATCAGATGTGTCAAAATGCGAACTGGCGTTTCTAAAAAGAAACGAACGTATGTCATGACTCAAAACACGGCTCTAGATACCACAGGGCTGTAACCATTGCGAATGTAAATGGGGTTTAGTTGTGCTCAAGCACAACTCCAAACTCCTGTTGTTGTTCTTTGTTTTGTTTTTTTCGTGCATTTTCAAGGTTTAGGTTTTTTCAACTGACTTACCTTGGTCTGCGCGATACTGATACCATGGTCCGACACAGAAACGGGCAGTCCGATGTCTGACGCTCGTCGACGCCTTCGAAAGCAGCAAAACGCTCGGCGCACGACACCGAAGAAACCGAGGACTAATCTCCACACCTTGACGGCGATAGCCTTTGCGAAATTCACCATTTTTGCTTTACGTCCGTGCTTATATAATTTTATCAAGAGCAGCAGAAGTTGTCTAACGGGACCAACATGGATCAGCGACGAACTAGCACACGACGTAGCGAGGCGTTGAGCGTCGACTGCGAGCTACAAAAACACAGGTTGGATCGCGTAAGGTACCCATCGGCGCGATCACGTTAGAGTATCTACAGCTTTACACAGCTGCATTGGTAGTTTACGCGGTCGTGTAGTTTCCGTAGGGTGATCGCACCAGTCCAACGACGACGTCCTACCAGCAGCTTCAAAACAGGGAAATCCATGGGAAGTCACATGAGCCACCGTGTAGAAAACTGGAATGCGTATCGTGATTTTGCCGATGTCTAATGCATAGAAAAGGCGACTCCCTTGGAGGGAACAGCAGAGACAAGACGTCATTAGAGAAATTGACAAGAAATAAGCAAAAACTGTGGAAACGTTTGAAGTGTTAAGTTACATCATCAAATACCTTTTCTAAATCTAGGGAAATCAGCGGTGTCAGGATGGCCGAGCGGTCTAAGGCGCCAGACTCAAGGATTCTCCTTGCCCTGTGCCAGGGTTGTTGAGGCTTCTGGTCCACGAATGTGGGCGTGGGTTCGAATCCCACTTCTGACACAAAATTTTTGCCCCTTTTTTTATATATATTTTTTTATTTAAAATTATCTGATGCTGCAATGAAAAGCAGATGGTTCATTATGAATATGCACTGAAATTCGTACTATCCTTAAATTTTCCCCCGAGAGCGTTAAATTTTTTCTTTTTAATAAAATCCAGGAATATGATTATTTTGACTGCGGAGCTACTTCGAACTTATGATTACTTTGATGACAAAAGTGACAAACCGAACGGTGGTACGTAGTAAAGGTGTCTCCCAGAGCACTGCATGGGCCCGGGCCAGCCCGAAAGCCCAAACCCGGCCCACTGGCCCGGCCCGGCCCGCGGGCCGGGCTCGGGCCGGGTAGCACGCATTTTCAAGGGCCCAAACCGGGCTCGGGCTTCAACAAAAATTTTTTTCGGGCCGTGGCTGGGCAGTCGGGTGCCATAAATAGGCAATCGTGTGCCGCCAAAAAAAAAATTAAAAAATGATTAAAAGAAATACGTTTTGAACTTGGAAAGTTTTCACGTAGATAAAAGGAAAGATGGATTCCACCAGCATAGTGTGAAAGTGTGGTCAAGAAAACGAGGGCACTACTGTCGCAGGGTACAACATGAGCGTCTTTTCCCTCTGCATTTCATACCCCAAAAGAAAACACGTGAGTTTGCACTTTGTGCAGGGGGCCTTACTATGACACCAAAGATAAGTTAGCTACCATAAATAATTTTATGTTTTTTTACAGCTTTTTGAAGATGCACTAGCGTGATTGTGATTGTTTCGTCACAAAAACATGCAGAAAGAAAAGTTCTCGGTGAAACGAATTGAACTACAAAAAGTCCAATGTCTCATCAAAGAATGCCAAGAATGCATAAGTAAAATATTCTCAACTTTCGTTTTTCTCGAACTCACTTATGAAGTAAATATTTCGCCCATGTTCTCGAAAATAAATCAAAATATTTATCGTGTAAAAAAAAAAGCTTTGTTTAAGTTTAAAAGAATTTGACACAAAACGTGCTCGCTTTATGCTTAGACAGTTTTTAGGTTAAATCCTGCAAACGTTTTTGGGCTTATGTATATAAACTGCCGGGCTCTGGCCCAACAAATTAATACATATATGGGTGATTTCATCTCAACTCAGGCACGGATTTAGGGTCGAATTTTTAATTTTGACGAAAAAAATATATGTTTTGAGGCAATTCCTATATAAAAGAAGACGCAAATGGACCGTTGAAGCGGCCAAGGTGGAAACTGACGTTTTTCCAACTTATCGGAGGTGCCATATTTCACTCCATCCCTTTTCCATACTTTTTACGCTACATCAATATAACTTTTTGGGAACACTCTAGACATAGGCTTTTTCATGCTAATTAAGAGTCTTGGTCATAAGACTTTTCATGATTTTTATTTTATTTGTCAAACCACCTCTCTGCGACGATATTTGACGAAGTTCAGCGAGCTGTGCTGTGTGACCTAATCAACATATATTTATGATCTTTATATCACCGTAAAGCTCCAATTAAGCTCTTTCTTTTGAGTATAATTTCAATATTTTGCAATGAGTATATAATGCGCTACATGTGCCTGAAATACGAATGTTTCGAAAGAACCAGCAAGTTTGGAGTCGATTTTCTAAAAAAAAAACACTACTTTTTTTTTTTATTCACAGTTAGTTGATATAGCAGTCTATCAGAAACTACCAACATAAATTGTAATATGTTGTTTGTATGTCCGCTATTAACATTCGAATCTCGTGCTTTGAGCATTTTGAACGGGACTTCGCACAGGCTCTCTGCTGAGCAGAATTTTGGCCTATGTAAGGTTTTTCTATTTATCGTTAGCAGTTACCTCAATATCCAACCACAAACATTAATAAAATTTGGAGTAGTGTACTTTAAAAAAATTTACTTCGAAGTCCGTATCCACAAGTGCTGGCACAGCGCTTACTCCCTCCCAATACGGGGAATGCAGATCGTTAGAGAATTCCTCTGGGGCCTTTTGCTTTCGGCTTTGAGACTGAAATACCGAACTTGACATGTAATTGTCATATTTTTTTATGTCAAACAGATATGCAGTGCATAAGCATATGTACGATTTAGTATCTGACGCTTACGAAGTACGGTTTATTTTGTGCGCGTACGGACTCTTAAGGCTTACGAGAGTAAGGCTTTGAAGCCTTACTCGTAAGGCTTCAAACGTGTTAGT
The DNA here is from genome assembly GCA_037355805.1 of Ixodes ricinus. Taxonomy (NCBI): domain Eukaryota; kingdom Metazoa; phylum Arthropoda; class Arachnida; order Ixodida; family Ixodidae; genus Ixodes; species Ixodes ricinus. Next base: position 21,565 of record JAZHYW010025233.1, on the reverse strand, counting down.
CATGTGTTTAGGCTTCATTTCTATTTTCAGTGATTCATGTTGTGCAATAAAGTTACCGCTCGTGGAGCAGGTACAAGGCTGGGGCTAGGTAAGAGACGGAAAAATCGCGCGGGCGCCTTATCGCAACCTCTAGCTTTGTACCTGCTCCACGAGTGGTAACTTCAGTGCACTATTACGCTTCTCACGCGCTCAAAGTCTTTCTGAAAATGACTGATTTAGGGGTTTTTGATGACGCTGAGCAAATTTCTAATTGGAACCATATGTCTATTTTAGTCAATTAAAAAGTTAATTAACGAATTTTAATTAATTAGCCGACTGATCGTTATGATTAGCCCCCTATAATATGTCCCCCTGGCCGTATAACTGACCTCCAGAAGCGGCATAAGTGTAACTTTCACGGCTTTTTAAACAAATCTGTTAAGCTTAAACAAAATACCCTGTATATATATATATATATATGGGCGGTTTCATTTGGATTCAGGCAACGAGTGGCAGTCGTATTTCTTATTTTGCTTCAAATTTTTATATTTTGTGGAGAATGTTCCAAGAAGAACAATCCTTTTTATTCTAATGTCCTGACATGATTAGTTCCTGAGAAAAAAAAAATCTCAAAGAAGCGGGAAAGAACTACGAGGTTTTGATGATTGTCGTGTGTGGCGTTTTTGAATCACTCTCAATCTCAAAGTATTCAAAAGAGAACGTCTATATTTTTTGTGATATATAGGCATGTAGGTAAACCGGCATTATAACTGCTATTTATTATTTGTCGCTCCAATCTTTGTAAAAATCCCCAAACATGCCTCCGCGAACAACTGTGACCTAAACTGCGGATTTTTTTTTAGTGGACTATGTTTAGTTTTGTTTTAAATATAATACTACGTGTAGAAACTTTCATTGCCTTCCACATTATGTAAAGTTTGTGCCTTAATCACGTACAAGTACTGAGAAATAAATTATGAAACAGAGAAGGTTTTCACTTTTTGTTCAATTTCAGCACGCTGTAAAAAAAGCAAAAAATATATTTTTTAATTTTTTTTGCGTTTTGTTTTTTACACTTTTTTTTAGCCAGAATATATTCTGTTAGAGTTATATGCACTAGTTTTGAGTTTTAAGCCTCTAAATGTGCTAAAAAAGAGCAAATGCTGACGGTGGGTTTATGGGTTATAGCTGTATATTTTATTCTTTATTATAATAATCTAAGGGACGTTGAATAAATACTCATATAAAAAACATGAATGTCGTTAGGCGTATAATAACAAGTTTGCAATTCCAAACGTCTAAACACTATAAAATCGCAACCGCCGGGAGCGGGTTTTCAGACAATATCTGCCGGTGCCATGATTGGAGGGACCTCAAGCCTAAACCCTATGCGCCACATAATCTATACTACGTTAGAAATATCAAAGTATAATTTTGTAAAACATTAGAGTAAAATACGCTCCCTATTGGAAACCTAGATTTTTAAATGCGAAATTTTATATTTTTAATGCTAAATTCATGTTGATAACAAACCAAATCATTCTTCAGCATATTTAAAGGCTTAAAACTCAAAACCAGTGCATATACCTCTAACGGAATGTATTCTGGGTAAAATAAGGGTGTAAAAAACGCGAAGCAAAAAAACAAAAGAAAAATATTAAAAATGTTTTTTTATACAGCATGCTGAAATTGAACGAAAAGTGAAAACCTCCTCTGTTTCATAATTTATTTCTCAGTACTCGTACGTGATTAAGACACAAACTTTACATAATATGAAAGGCAACGAAAGGTTCTACACGTGGTATTATTTTAAAAACAAAACAAAACATAGTCGACTAACAAAAAAATCCGCAGTTTAGGTCACAGTTGTTCATGGAGGCGTGTTTTGGGATTTTTACAAAGATTGGATCAACGAATAATAAATAGTAGATGAAATGTCGTTTTACTGACTTGCATATATATCATAATAAAAAAATATCGAAACTCTCTTTTGAATACTTTGACATTGAGAGTGGTTCAAAAACGCCACACACGAAAATCGTCAAATCCCACCATCGGCATTTGCTCTTTTTTAGCATTTTTAGAGGCTTAAAACTGAAAACCAAGGAAAATACTATTAACGGAATGTATTCTGGCTAAAAGAAAGGTGTGAAGAGAACTCAACGCGAGAAGAAGAAAAAAATTAAAACTGGGGTATTTTTTAAACAGCGTGCTGAAGTTGAACGAAAAGTGAAAACCCTCTCTGTTTCATAATTTATTTCTCAGTACTCGTACATGATAAAAACACGAACTTTGCTTAATTTGCAAGGCAATGAAAGGTTCTACACGTGGTAATATTTTAAAAGCGATACTAAACATAGTCGACTCAAAATAAAATCCCCAATTTAGGTCACAGCTGTTCGCGGAGGCATGTTTGGGGATTTTTACAAAAATAGGAGCGACAAATAATAAATAGCAGTTATAATGACGGCTTACCTACATGCCAATATATCACACTAAAAAAATAGAGACATTGTCTTTTGAATACTTTGAGATTGAGAGTGATTCAAAAACGCCACACACGACAATCTTCAAAACCTCGTAGTTCTTTCCCGCTTCTTTGAGATTTTTTTTCTCAGGAACAAATCATGTCAGGACATTAGAATAAAAAGGATTGTTCTTCTTGGAACATTCTCCACAAAATATAAAAATTTGAAGCAAAATAAAAAATACGACTGCCACTCGTTGCCTGAATCCAAATGAAACCGCCCATATATATGGGTGGTTTCATCTCAAATCATGCAGGCAATAAGGGTCGAATTTTTAATTTCACTAAAAAAAAATATATGTTATGGCGTCGTCTCTAAAAACGCAGTAGCCACAAACTGCAAGTTCGTCGGATTCGCGGCGGAAAGAAGTGTTTTTGACATCCGTCGTAGGTCGGATGTTTCGCTCCATCTCCCGTCGTGGATTTTCAGTCCACATTATATAAACTTTTTCAAGCACTCTGTGAGAATAGGTAAGACGCTCTAATACTATGAAATAATCTTAGGCGTTTTTCTTTTTTCTGTAAAAATGTCAAAACGCCCCCTCGGTTAATTGTTGACGAACTTTGAAAATTAAATACTGGCGATCTACTTGGGTTACATCAATATTTTTTATGTCTATGGAAAGCCCAAAACACGCTCTTTATATATATTATAAAATGACTCAGCTGTATTAATTATCCTTTGCGGCACGTTTACGTTAATATTATGCGAAAACCAAAAAGTACCAATTTTGAAATCGATCTTTCTCAAAAAAACCTATTTTATTTATTGTTAAAATGTAGATATGATAGTTGTCTACTCGAAAAGCAAGTCGAGAAAGTGTGTATTTTGTTTGTATGTTTTATATTTAAGCCTCAATATCGTACAAAAACGTGTTTTTACGGCTCGAAATGAACTTGCGAATTTCGCGTCTTCACAAACTTGTAAATATTTTTGCCTTTTTCCAACGTTCCCACATAAAAATGAAATACAGTAGTTCCACCCGGTTATATTTATTGATTATTTAAATTTTCTTACAGGCGGCAGGCTACATTGGAGGAGTTCAAAAGAGAAAGCAGCACCTTAACAGACCAGCAGGTCGTAAATTTTTCATGTGTAGAAATCGGCAGACGTCGTATTGATTCGGGGCCTTCATTGGCCTATATGAACGTCCCGCCCTTCCGGAATCAGCAGATGACCACGACCTTTCGCGCTCGTTGTGTTAGATAGGACGGTCCGTGGCAGTAAAGCGAGCAGCGCACCCTGTGTCACTACGCGTGAAATGGTACGAATGTGTCGTTGACGCGGCGAACAGTGACGGCCACCCAAGAGGAGTCAGTCAGTCAGAGTATTGCAGAAGGGAAAGCAAAGGAAGTGTTGCCTGGAATGATGAGGACACCACGGCCTTACAATATTGACGGTCAACAACAGTACCGCCGGCCAAAACGAACGCCGCGTGCACGCTAAAACCGGCGGCGCGGGGCAAAAATCCCGCTGACACACACACGAAGATGGGCCGGTTTCGTTAGGGATGTGGGAAATTTCAAACCAGCCATCCGTGCACGCGTGAAACGATACCGCGTATTTGCCCAAGCATCAAGCGCCCTATTTTTTAAACGGTCGTGCTCTATCTCTCTCCGCGGAGATCCCATAGCACCGAAGGGTTATCTCTTTTGGGAACAGCAAAGCCCGGAGAGACTAGCATTAAAAATGTTAACGTTAGTCTCCGGGCTTTAAATATACTTGTGTTTATTCTGCCCGGAGACTAGTTGGGTCGAAGTCAGCCTCCTTGTCAACTATAACCGTTTGTGAAGAGTGGTCTTCTCCCGAGATGAAAAGTTAGCGCCGGCTGACGTGTTCTTTTGAAAAAGGGAAGGGGAAAGAGAAAGTTTGAGTAACTGCATGCAGTAACTACATTGAAAGCTCCTCTCCCGATATGAAGCTCCGAGGCATGTTACGTCTCGGTTACCTTCTCGCGCATCGCTGCTCGAATCTATTCTTCACTTCGTTCCGCACAGCCACGGTTCCGCACAGCCGTCGTGGCTGTGCGGAACAGAGTGAAGAATAGATTCGAGCATCATCTGGACGCCATCATCCTGCCAGGCTTCAGTGTCGTGGGACTGGACTCGGCGTCGGTCTGTTAAGACTGTTTTTTTTATTATTTCGTGTGTGTTTGTTTGGCCCGCTGAACTTTGTTTCTCGGGTGCAATTCTGTTTTTATTTTTGTGTGTGTTTTTTTTTACTAAAAGTTTGTTAGCATTGTTTAGTTGTTGGGTTTATTTCGTCATGGCGTAGCGGCCTGACGGTGCTGTATAGGGCGTGTTCTCACGCATTTGGTTGTGTCCCGTTTAGGGAATGCCCGGAGGAGTTGGTTTTTGTTCTTGCCGTATATGTGGCTACATTTTTCCGTCTTGATTTTTTTTTATCTTTACGTTTTGTCGACTTCTTTGTCTGACTCTCCACCAGGAGATCACGTAATACAAAATGTACCTATATGACTATCCCTTCACGTGGTGGAAATGAAATAGATATAGTAGTAAGTGTAAAAGTACTAGGAATAATATTTAATGAATACCTGTGTTGGGACGAAACTGTGCAACAGATAAGTAATAAGCTGTCTAAAGTTGTTGGGGTTATATATAGATACCGTAATATGATTCCCATCTCTGTTATGCTACTTATATACAAGTCCCTTTTTTACACATACTACAACTATTGCTTCTTAGTATGGGGTAACACGACTGCTACAAATCTTAAACTAATACATAATCTTCAAAAAAAGCAATTCGAGGTTTATGTCATGCAGCATACGATAGTCATACCAAGCCATTGTTTCATAAATTTAATATAGTACAAATTCCGAATCACTATAGTTATAAACTTGCACTTTCCTACAAAAGGTCTTTTAGACAGAACGAAAATATGTATCTATCAATTTCCCAACTTGAACTTAGACAAGCGAATTATCCAACTCGTAATGCTGAGATATGGATAGTGCCACATTCAAGAACAAACTATGGGAATCAGATGTTAAAATGTACCCTCCCCCATCTTCTGAATCGTTTTTATGAACTCGATGTTGATATCTTCAGTATGTCCGCCAAACAAATATGTTCACTTTTCGTCTAATGGTTACTCCCATGTAAAAAAAAAAAGTTTAGTATAACGACAGTATGTGTTTTCCGGGTGTTGTTATTTTTTACATCCTTTTTCGTTTCTTTTTTTTCTCTCCTTTTTGTGTACATTCTTCTTTTTAGCAATATAGATGATGTTGTCTTTCCCATGCTATAATGAATATGACAAATAATAGTGTCTTTACGTTTATGTTTGTTCTTCCCTGGGCTGCTATGGGGGCAGAGGCCAGTCAAGCAGCGTGTCAGTTGCTTTTTTCTCTGCCTCCTTTCTCTGTTTCAGGGATCAATAAAGAATTTGTGTAGGACCTAGCGCGGAGTTGGGTAATTTTATTTTTATTTATTTATTTGTATTCCCTACTCCTCTCCGTGACAATCTCTCCGTGTGTTTCGAACCGTTTCTGTGTCATCACTTTTGTGTATTACGGAAGTGAAAGGCCATTCCCTGGTGATCTGTGCGATGTGCGGTGAACAAACCCTAGCGTTTGGTTTCGGAAAGAATTGTCTATAATATATCAATGATGTGGTGACTTTCTATGTCTTAGTAATGTGACAGCGAATAGCTAGTCATGCTAGTTTACAGTGAAAGTTTTATCAATCGAAAAAATACGTCTGTGCCTCTTCGATATTGAAGGTCTACTAGGCCTGCTGATTTGATTAGATATGTTTCTCGTGGTTTCCCGCTCTTTTCAAAACATAAATAACTATTCAATACCACAAAATAAGTTTATAATTGATTACAAAACGCAGACAAAAATTCAAGAAATATTTTTCACAATTCATAGAATCGCACGGGTCGCTATGTCTGACTTAGGTCTCGCAAAACGGAGACGTCTTTTTCCGATATTCAGGCTTAAATATATAACATACAAACAAAATACACACTTTCTCGACTTGCTTTTCGAGTAGACAACTATCATATCTACATTTTAACAAAAATAAAAAATGAGTTTTTTGAGAAAATCGATTTCAAAATTGGTACTTTTTGGTTTTCGCATAACATTAACGTAAACGTGCCGCAAAGAATAATTTATACAGCTGAGTCATTTTATAATATATATAAAGAGCGTGTTCTGGGCTTTCCATAGATATAAAAAATCTTGATGTAACCCAAGTAGATCGCCAGTATTTAATTTTCAAAGTTCGTCAACAATTAACCGAGAGGCAGTTTTTGACATTTTTACAGAAAAAAAGCAAAACGCCTAAAATTATTTCATAGTATTAGAGCGTTTTACCTGTGCTCACAGAGTGCTTGAAAAAAGTTTATATAATGTGGACTGAAAATCCACGGCGGGAGATGGAGCGAAACATCCGACCTACGACGGATGTCAAAAACACTGCTTTCCGCCGCGGCCTCTTTTAAAATTCATAAGTCGAGAACAAAAAATCCGACGAACTTGCGGTTTGTTGGCTACTGCGTTTTTAGAGACGACGCCATAACATATATTTTTTTCAGCGAAATTAAAAATTCGACCCTTTTTGCCTGCATGATTTGAGATGAAACCACCCATATACTATATATATATATATATATATATATATATATATATATATATATATATATATATATATATATATATATATATATATATATATATGTATATATATATAGGTGTTTCACGAAAGGTGGACAAATTCGATATTGCGAAACCTACGCGTCGCCACGAAAAAAGGCTTGTGTCGTTTTGGTCCTAGGTCAGGGGCCTATTTAGGAAAATTATTAAAGTCTGGGATAATTAGTATGTTAATTATTTTTGCGTAATTAACTTTTTTAATATTGTGTTTACGGGCATGGTTCCAATTAGAAAATTGCTCAGCATCATCTAAAAACACTAAATCAACAAATTGCAGAACGATAGAATGCACGCGAAGCATTTTACGGCTTTCTGAAAAAGCGCACAAATTCGACGGGTTTTTAAGTTTCGGTTTATTATTGCAGCGCATCTCCGCCCCGGCAGCACCGCGCCCCGTGGAGAGATAGTGCAACCAACCTTTGCTGAGCTGTCATCGCGCGACGCAGCAGAGGTTGGTCGCACTATTTCTCCACGGGGCGCGTTGCCGCCGGGGCGGAGATGCGCTCCGATAGCAAACCGAAACTTAAAAACCCGTCGAATTTGTGCGGTTTTTCAGAAAGCCGTAAAATGCTTCGCGTGCATTCTATCGTTCTGCAATTTGTTGATTTAGTTGTTTTTTGATGATGCTGAGCAATTTTCTAGTTGGAACCATGCCTGTAAACACAATATTAAAAAAGTTAATTAAGCAAAAATAATTAACAACCTAATTATTCCGGACTTTAATAATTTTCCTAAATAGGCCCCTGGCCCAAAACCAAAACGACAAAAGTCTTTTTTGTTGTTGTTGCGACGCATAGTTTTCGGGATATCAAATTTGTCCCTTTTCTGTGAAACACCCTGCATATATACAGGGTGTTTTTTTAAGCTTAACAGATTTTTAAAAACAAACCATGAAAGCTAGGTTAATGCGGTCTGCGCAGGTGAGTTATAAGGCCAGGGGGACATAGTATAGGGGACTAATCGTAACGATCAGTCGGCTGATTAGTTAAAATTCGTTAATTAACTTTTTAATTATTGAAAATAGACATATAGTTCCAATTAGAAACTTGCTCAGCGTCATCGAAAACCACTAAATCAGTAATTTTCAGAAGGACTTTGAACGTGTGAGAAGCGTAGTAGTGCACTAAAGTTACCGCTCGTGGAGCAGGTACAAGGCTGGGGCTAGATAAGAGACGGAAAAATTGCGCGCGCGCCTTATCGCAACCGCTAGCTTTGTATGTGCTCCACGAGTGCTAACTTTAGTGCACTACTACGCTTCTCACGCGCTCAAAGTCGTTCTGAAAATTACTGATTTAGTGGTTTTCGATGACGCTGAGCAAGTTTCTAATTGGAACTATATGTCTATTTTCATTAATTAAAAAGTTCACTAACGAATTTTAAATAATTAGCCGACTGATCGTTACGATTAGCCTCCTATATTATGTCCCCCTGGCCGTATAACTCACCTGCGCAGACCGCATTAATCTAGCTTTCATGGTTGTTTTAAAAAAATTATGTTAAGCTTAAAAAAACACACACATATATATATATATATATATATATAACAATATATATATAGTGTGTGTTTTTTTTAAGCTTAACAGAATTTATATATATATATATATATAGGACTCGGGCTCGGGCCAGGTTTAGGCTTGTGTCAAAATTCTGCGGGGCTTCGGGCCGGGCCCGGGCAGTCTCTCTGGGCCGAGTCCGGCCGGGCCTAGAAATTCCGGCCCGTGCAGTGCTCTATCTTAATTTTAAGACCCCGCGGGAAGCCTAAATGTCTTGGTATTTGCGTATTTCTGTAAATAAATTTTACAGGGCCGTTTTCGATAGATTTATTTTCAATGGGTTCAACGAGACGGCGACACCAGCACCAAATGCCCCTAAATGTCCCAAGCCAGAGCATTTGTTGCTGCTGTTTTTACGAGCTTGAGCGGACGGTTTTGCCATTTTGCTGGAGAATGGTCTGTCTAAAATTGCTGCCTGCTGCACCACAAAAAAAAAAAAAAAGATTTATGAGCGGCGAAGAACAAACCGAACCCGAAAGCTTACATTTAAATACCTACAAGCCAAATAAATTAGTCGATTTATACAGCAGAAGTTTAGACTGCCAGAACACGGCGATATTATTACTGATTGTAGATGAGCAATTTCGCCAGTGCAGTACGACAGGCGCCAAACGCACCCCGCAACTTGACTGGGATCGTCGGCGTCAGCGAGGTTTTTGGCCATATATGTTTTACAGAAAGGAAGCTATGCTTTGTGATTTTACAAGAAAAGAAAACAGACCTTTGAAGTACACCTTCGACGAAACGTTTAGATTCGTGCAGGCGTCAATTTTTACGGCCTATTGTAGATCGAGCCTGGTGACTTGGGACACCCTACTTATAACCTCTTTGGTCTCAGACGAGCCTGTGAACAACTTCGTCTCCTACAACGGTATACCGTCATCACACTCGAATGGTGCCATATTACTAATTGGGCCCCAGCCCAACACTGAGCGTCTTTCGACACATTTTTGTTTGGAGTTGGACACCACTTTCAGCCAGACATGTTCAAGTACTGACTATTGGCCTCAAAAGTAGTTTGAGTAGAGTAGAAATTACTCAAATGAAAAGTAATTGAGAAAATGACTAATTACTGCAAAAAAGTAGCGAATTACTTTTAATGTTACTTTTATATGTTTTTTTATGGTAACAAGGAAGTATATAGGTTTTGATCCGTTAGCGAAATTGTTTTAGCCAAATATGAATCGGCTTGTTTTTTTGGTTTTTTCGCCAATTTTTTGTACTATTTTTGTCAGTGATGTACTGCGAATGTATCATTTCTACTTTGACGTTTAGCATTGCCTGAGCTTCATTTTTTAGACAGTGTTTGACTGCTTACAGTGTTGCGTAAAGTACATCTAAAAAGTACTTGAAGTAAAGTACAAAGTAAATGATAGGTTATGCACTTCAAGTAAAGTAGTAAGTACACCGGGTGCAAAGTACTCGAAGTAACGTACTATAAATACAATATATTTCAAGGTAAAGTACAAAATCTTTCATGATGCCCTTTCATTCCCTATAGACCTTTTCTGCTTATTCTCGCCCCCGACCGCCAAGTATGGCGGTCAGCGACTATCTGGTATGGGTGAAGAAAAATATCAAAACGTTTCAACCTGCAACTAGTAAAAAAATAGAGGGGAGGCAAAACGAAAATGTGTGACGGTTACGTTTATCTCCTACATGCCTTTGATTGGCGTGGAGACGGCAAAACAATGTTTTTCGCCCATACTGGAAGTGACGACAATTCAAGATGGCGGCGTCCTTGCGAAAGAGGTCTATACAGTGTTTCTTTAACTGGTATGCCTTGCTCCAGGGGTAATCGGAGGTGCATCCGTCTTTTGTTTGACGGAAATGGCAGCAAATATTGTATAAAATCAAGCCGCCACAAAGTAGTTGTTTTAATACTCAGCTGACAAGCTATTTGACACAATCAACTTATAAGGTACTTATTTGTGTCGGTCTTACAGCCGCTATTACTTCACTCAGAGAAATGACCAGGTGATGTCTCGAAAGAGCGCGTTTTTGCACGACGATACGCCATTCTTTTATTATTTTAAATTCGGTGAATGTAGACTGAAGTTGGGAGTTTTACTTTCCTCGGAAAGTTCCAGAAAATAAACTTTAGTAAAGTGCAAGTACATGCTCAGAGAATGTACTTCAAGTAAAGTACAAGTTTTGTACCATGCGTACTTAGAGTACTTCCCAACACTGCTTGTTTATTATTTTTTTATATAAAAACGTTGGAGGAATTACCAACATTTCTCGAACAATCTTCGAATCGTTGAAGATCTGCATATTCTTAGTTTAAGGAGGAAAGGCAACGCAAAAGGTGACCTTTGCGTTGCCTTTTAGCAAGCGATTCTTCGAGTACAGCAGAAACTACGGGAGCCCCAAATGAGCCTCAGAGCGGGCGGTGCATTTTGTTGCCTCCTTTGAGTGAGGATGCAGTGCGTACACCTCCCGTAGTGGGCGAGAGTTTCTATACGTTGGGGAGAAGCGAGGACCAGCCCTTTCTTCACATGGGTCGAGTCTCCTTGAGCCTCGGGGCACAAAGAAACGCCAGTCTTCGGCGCTAACCCCACAGTTACTCAGCCTCTCTTGCATCGTGTCTGTTCGCTCCCCGCGCCTCGTAGCAGTGTTGTCGCAGTGTTGTTGCAGTGGGGGCTCGTGAAATTTTGGGGGTTCTGGACTCTCCAAACCACTTTCTCTCCCTCCCCTTTTTTTCCTACGCCACATGCAAATATCTGTAATTTGAGTAGAAGTTACTTGGAAAGAGTAAACGACTAATTACCGAAATAAAAATGTAATTGAAAGTTACAAAACTACTCAGAAAAGTAGTTAAACTACAGTAACTTGAGTAGAGTATAGTTGAACTATATGTACAGGTATGCAGTTTCAGCCCAACTTTTTCACGCTGCGCTCGTGTCTAATCGGTAGCACTGTGATGGCATCGAAATCCTCATAGGCTTTGATTATTTAAGGTGGGTTTGTTCAGACGGCATTCTCTATAGATGGCAAGGACACCTTGCAGTTATCCGGCGCAGAAGCGATCTCTCCCACGACCGGTGTCAAGCTATATAGGCGTGCCGTGCACCATTTGCTTGAGCACAAATGTAGCACAATTTTCCCTGGCTATGATGCCAACGCTATAGCGTTGGCGTCATAGCCAGGGGAAAAAAGGCTACACGACTGCACGGGCGCCTGTATACGTACCTTTCCATAAAAGCGCACGAGGTCGCGTTCATTGCTGTTTGCGTGCATCAGCTGCGCGCGCCCAAGCATCAAGGAAAATGCAGAAATGGTGTTCCACGCGCCGCAGGTGCATGCCTTCCTCGTCATAAAGGACTTCGAGGCAACCAACCACAATAAAGCGTTGACGAACGCGCGTGCAAGATGCCATTTGGTTTAGGCTCGAGGGCAGTTACTGCTGCCATAGCGGGGCGGGACCCAAGAGGGGGGGAGGGAGAGGGGCGACGGAGACGGCCGCCTCCCCCCCCCCCCCCCCCCAAGCCGACCCCCCTCCCCTTCTCGGGGGGGCAGTTGCGTTGCCATGGGTGGAACCCCGGTGCACAAGAAAGAATGGGGAGAAAAATATCCTACAAATTTTCCGCCCCCCTCCCCCCCCACCAAAAACAAAGTAACAAGAACGGAGTTTTGGATTTGTTTTTTACAAAGCCTGGCACCTTGACGACGGAGCCATCGAGTGCCCGGTCGCAGATTTGGAGCGCGAGGATCTGGTAGCACAGAGTATCAAAGAGCCATTTCTCGGGGAACCTGGACGTCAGCGCACAGCTTTTGCAGCGGCGAGGACCCGAAACACGCTTGTTCGCTTGGGAGGAGTGTGTTTCGGAGTCCCGCCGCAGCGAAGCGCCAGTCACGTGGCTCTCCTCTCATCCGTTGTCTGCCGCTCCACCTCTTTCCATTTCGATGGCCGCTTCTCGTGGCGATCTGCCAGGCTTTTGTCTGTATGAGGCTGTCTGTTGCAGACGCCGGCACATGCGGCGCGTGGAACACCATTTCCTGCATTCCCTTTGATGCTTGGGTAATTTAGCAACTAGGTTCATTGCGAGCGAGCGCTGGCTGGACTGTGATTTAGCACGTGTGGACAGTGATTTTTCTAAACAGTGGAAACATCTATACATAACTGCAAACATGGCATCCCGAATGGCTGCGTGCACCTCGCTAAGTGTAAGCACGTGCTAGCTTGCGCGTGAAGGTAGCTTTGGGAAGCTTGCTAATTGAAATGGCTTGAACCTGCACGAGCTTGCAAACTGCATGAGCAAACCATGGCGGCGACCAGTGGCCTTGCTTGCAATCGTCTATTGGGGAGGAGAGAGAGGGGGAGAGAAAATAAACTTTATTTAAGAAGTGATGTGGCTATTTCCTTCTGGGGCGATGCCCTTAGTCCAGGGCATCGCCCAAGACTTGGCTTCTGCTATTCGCGTGGCCCGTTCAATCGGCCGTCGGTGATCGTCAGGCACTGTGCTGGATAGCGCAGCCTCCCTAGAAGAGAGTGTAGGATGGGGGTCCATGTGGACGTGTTGGTTTGACAGGTCCATGTGGAGTGGACTCTTAAAAGGGCACTGACACATCAAATTCATAGATTCTTGTTTAATATCCGAAACGACCGAAAACGATGCCGGGACATTACCCTCCAAATTCGAAACTTTGAAATTCAGTATTTGTGAAGTAAAAGAACAATTTCCAAATGCCGAATTCGAAGCTCCCGCGCGATCCGCGCCGGTGCGTTGACGCCAATAATTGCGGAGTCCTGAGAGTCCACTTTCTTTCACAACTCCGTGCTGTTGCCATCGCGACCCAAAGCGCGAGGAGGAAAGGAGCGGCAGATAAGGGTGCTGGCGGACCGAAAAAAAAAACAGTTTTAAGCGGTGTCGCCTGCCCAGGCAGCATGTTTTCCAAGGGAGGATACAAATCTAGGAGACGAAATCACCCCGAACTCCGATTTTCGTATTTCAAAAAGAAGGGCCGTAGTGCGTTCGCAATTGCGTTAAAAAAAACATGTTTTACGGTTGACGCGTTATTAAATGTTATAAAGATGTCGCCTACAAAGCTTCTAAATTTGCTGATTTTTGACGTCACCGATCAAAAGAAGCGAGGAGGCAAAGAGCGGCAGAGGAAAGCGCCAAAAAATAAAAAAGCGCGCGCGCAAGTGGAAAAATGTTTTTTTCGCGACGCGTTTTTTTTTTTGCGTGTTTATGACTGCAATTTGCATCTTTCTGGACAATAAAAAAAATACGACCATTGGGGTGTCAGTGCCCCTTTAAATATGGATTTGTAATAGGTCCCTAAATTGCCCGGTTTAGAACCTTAGAGAGGGTCCGAAAACGAGAGCGCGGTTCTTGTATGCGATGGCAAAACTGACCATCAGCTGCGACAACTCCATGCGGTCTACAACGTCTTGATGAACATGTGCCAGTGCCATGCAGTTTAGGCGTGTCTCCCCCATGGTACTCCGCAGCCATGTCTTTAACCTTCTCATGGGCACTAAACTATTGTTCCGCCTCACAGGAGGAGACTGGCATCACCAGGATGACCCCTGAGGGCACTCTCTATATCTTTGAAGTACCGGAGTGTCGACTCATGCATGTTCGGAATTGCCGCTGCCACGTCGTCGATAGATCTTAGATCGGAGTGCTCTTCGTGCAACAGGCGCACGTGAGACATGACTTTATTGGAATCAATGTCTTTGTATCGTCCGATTATGTCCATATCTGCTTCCGATTGCGCGTTCAAAAACACTTTCCAGCGCCTTATATGACACGATTCCTTCCGAGTCGGGACTAAAAAGTCTCTCAGTGCCCAATAATGCTGCATCAATTGTTGGAAAAAAATACACGCCGAAAATAGGCTTTTGCTTCAACTGGAAGGTCGCTGGTGCTCCTTTATTGTACACTCTAAAAAAGGGTGTAATAATTACACTTTGTCCCATATAATACACCCCAAAACTTTAGTTCGACGTAGAGCGCACTGTAGTCGATCTGACGGTACTAACTTTCACGAGAGACTTGATAGCTGTGTGGTACAACTTATTAAAATAGTTAATGTACGTGCTACAGACTACAAAAAAAAAAAATGATCGGGTTTTCTGGCCTTACTGCAAAACTTCAGTGTTTTCTCTTTGTGGTCTTTGATACGTATTTTTAGCTATTTAATAAGTTATATCACACCGTTTCCAAGCCCCTCGTAAAATTTTGGGCCGCCTGTTCGTGCACTGTACGTCGAACTAAGTTTGTGGGTGCATTATATGGGACAAAAGGGTGGCAAGGTGAACGTACCCTTTTTTTAGAGTGCATACTTGGTGGGGCGCCGTCTGGATCTCGATGGTTCCACTGCAAGTACACTGCCATCCTCAGCAGTTTTGGCAACCTGTTCAAACAGTTCATCGAACATTTCTTCAGACCGCAGATGGCGCGCAACTCGCGCTTGGCAGACTCGACTACCTGGAGTATTCCCTGAACTGTCGACTAACGTCCTCGTAGATATGTGTTCAGGTCCTCAACAACAGAGAACACCCTCAAAGCAATTTCCAGCAGAAGGAGCGTGTTTCCCGATTCCATGGCGCGTAGGGTACCACCAATCTTATAGCAGACTGCTCGGTCGGTGCTTCTTTCATCATTTCTCCAGGGAAGCAATTATGGCCTCTTGCTCTTCCAGCGCGGCAGATATCGCTGGTCTTCTGAATAAGAAGCGCGTTGGGCATAGGGGTTTGATGTTTTCACCCAGCTTTCTTTCGCAAAAAGTCTGCTTGAACTTCCCAGAAGGTGCTGAGCGCGCGCCCAATTTCGTAACGGCCATGAGCGCATCTCGAAGTTCTCTTTCGCAAAGGAATCTGAAGGCTAAGCACTCGACGCAGTGGAACTTTAGGCGACTAGCGGCTTCGCGGCGGATGCGGAACCATTCGCGCTGCTGCGCACAGGTGTTGGCACAGTCGCCTCCAAAGAAAGGTTGCCGCCACCTATGAGCAACGGCGGCGACCAGTTGTCTGGTTACCGCCGTCGCTCATATAGATTGCGGTAGCTGTCCGGAGTTCGGTGTCATCCTTTCTAATCCGGCGGACACGATCCTGGGGCTCTTAAAGGGATACTAAATCTAAACTTAAAATATACAGAAAACATCTAGAGGTAAGTCAAATAGGATCAGATAAACCTGTAATTTATAATCGCATAGTCATATTTTAAGCGGATGACCGTTTTTCGTTCTAAATGCCTGGATTTTGGCGAGCGCTTCAAAATGAGCCGTCGAAGAGCGGCATCTCGGGAGATCCGGCCCAATGCGCGACTTTTTGTCCCATCTACAGAAAGAGGAGGTGGCTATTGACGTGAGGCTGGTCCTCTGGTGCCGCGATCTCCGTTGGTGTGTTGTTGGATCGTGGCGAGTATCATGGTGTGCTCCAGGCTTCCTGGGAACAGGGTGTCGGTGTCGGCGGTGTCGAGATCCGGCTCGGGCTTTCGGCCAGTCTGCAAGCTTGGTCCGGGGATAGGTGCACGGTGGTACTACGTTGGAGACGGGGGCCGATTTTGAGGCGCAGTTCCAGGATGTGATGATCGCTGCCAAGAGGGTCCTCAGTGTTCTCCTCAAGTCTCCTGGGAGTGGTCCGCGAATCCATGTGAGATCCGCGGATGCGTCCGACTCTTGAGCCTTGCATAGACGCGCGGGGCTAGACGGTTCCGTAAGGAGAGGAATGGTGATTGCTGGTGAAAGAGGCCAATTTACGGCATAGCGGCACCACGCGGTCATAGCCCCAGGAAGGATGAGGGCAGTTAAAATCTCCAAGGAGGAGATATATCGAGCATTTGATGTGGGGAGGTGTTTGTAGCGGCGAGAAGGGCGTTGAAGGTTGGCTGTGAGTCCAGTACGTATTGATGATGGTAAGACGATAATTACTTGCGAGAGTAAGTGCTGGTGACGTATTCTTGCGTGGGGGTGTTGACATGCGTAGAATCTTGGGCGGTGTGGAGGTCTTTGCGTGCGCAAGTGGGTGTCATGGCGGGGGTGGTGCTTTCATCCGCAGTTCCTTGACGACGGTGGGTAATGCTCGGCTGGGCAAAGATGTCGTAGACCCGTGGGTTGAGCGGTCCACCACCGTCTTAAATTACCCAGGATGTCCGGTTGCGTGTTATGTGAAAGTCATATGGTTAAAAAGAAGGGTATTTTTTTTTTTCTTGCGGAGTTTGCGGCAGTTTCACTGCCAGATGATAAGAGGCTGCTGCGAGCGGGGAACGTTCGGAGCGAAGGAAGTGTTAGTCGCGGTGTGCAGGATTGAGGTCTTGGATCGGGGCAATACGGCAATATGAGCTGTGAGGTCGTTAAGAGTACTAAGGAGAGGGGGCCAAAGCTTGGTTTAGGAGGGCGGTAATCATTTGTTGAAGTAGAGACGGGAGAATTTAGTCCAAGGCCTTGCGTACAATTTGTTGTATGTCGGTCTGTGAAATGAAAGGTTGTGTGATTTAAGGGGTAGAGGTGGGGGGGGGGGGGGGGGGGGGGGGGGAGAGTTTGAGCAGTTTGCTTTTCGGGTTGGGGGGAGACCTGACCGATGACATATTGGCCAAATGCGGGGGCAGATCACGCGATGTGGAGGGAATGTGTTGCTTCGAGGCGTGCAGGGCAAGAGGGGTCTGTTACTACATGTTCCCACGTTACCCTTGAGGCACCGGGGCTCACAGTCGTGACGGGTGTCGGAGAGATTTTGGTTCGGAGGAAAACGGATGCGGCACAGCACACAACTCGGCTCGGTTTGGGCATACAAGGCTTCGATGTTCGAAGCTGAAGCCATTGCTGGCTGTTAGGGCGTGGTAGGTATAGCCCGAAGACCGCGGAACAGAGAATGGCATGTCGAGGGAGAGTAGGTCCTTCGATGTTGACGAGGAGCGAAGCCGTTTGGCCTAGGCGGCGGAGTCGGAGAATAGTACAGGAGAGGATGTAGAGCTCTGATTGGATGGTGTCGTCAGTAAGATCCATGGGATACTCTGTGGATACCTTCCTGAACGTTATTTGGGTTGTTGGTCTCGTACGTGTTAGTGGGATGCAGTTTACCTTGGTGAGGGGTTGCTGAAGAGCAAGGAGTCGCGATATGCATCCACTGCCAGGAGGTTTTGACACGTTCGCAGCTTGATGAAGGTGTCGCGACATTCCTGCTTGGTAAGGCGGGCCGCGGCTTGGCCGATGGTGGTAAGGCTCATAGATGCCCTGTTGGTGTTGTTCGTGAGCTTCGCGATTATGGTCCGGGAGAGGACAGGCGTGGCATTGGAGTAGCGGGGTCCAGCCGGCTCGATCGTCGGCGGTGTCCATGGGGAGGTGGGATGCAGAGATCAGATAGAACGCTGGACACGCGCAAGCGTCGCAGTGACGTGCACGAGCTGGGATTAGCGCGGCGACGACGGCGGGCTGAGGCGGAAGGTGGCGCACCGCTCAGTTAATACCGGGCAGAGGGGCCGGGTTTGAAACTCTAGAGGCGCAGAAGGTGTTCACTGACCCCCAAAGAAAAGTTGAGAAGGTTCCGAGGCCGGGAACTTGGAAAAATCGTAGTTGGTGACGGGAGCTCGAAGCGAGCACTTCGGAACGCATCGAGCATTTCTTCTTTCTTTGTTACGTCGACTGCCTAACTGCCTTTATATAGAGTCGTCGTGGGGAAATCATTGCTGGACATCACAAGAGCCTGCGACTATATGTGGCCAGTCCTGATGGCCAGTCCTGAACATCTTGTATGCAGTTGTAAATAAATTGATGAAATGCTGCTGCGTTTACGACGGTCTAATCCGGAGCGCAAGTTCGTCTGCTTTTTCGCACAGGGTTATGGTATGTCAGAACGCCGAGCTCTGACTGGCTCTTGATCGAAGGATAGTGAGTAAACCTTATATCAGCTTGCTTTGAGGTCTACCCACTATCTTAGCCGACCAGAGACTCCGGCTTTCTGACATCACCACAACCTTCGCGCAAAAGCAGCAGACGAACTTGCGCTGCGCATGTGGTTCGCCACTGCAACAGAAAAACGGCACAGACCATTCTCGTCGAGTGGATTATTAGTCTGTCTGGATATTTAGACAGTGAGAGGTGACTCATCTCAAAATGAGCTATTTGACCAGTGCGATATAACTTTTAACTTTTTAAAGTGAACCATGGAGTAATGATTACACGAATTCAGCTAGACTGCAATGTAAACGATGTCGTAAATGATCTAAGGTGGCTATTCACAGCGCCACACACTTACCTGAAAGACGTGTCAGCAACGCCGACGGCGCACCATGCGCACAGTTATCGTTCAGTGCGCTATGCAAGGCTCCAAAATGGCGGCACGGATATGAATGTATTTGAGCGCGACGGCACGGAGCTTCGGAGTTTTGGTATTCAGTGATTGGCAGCCATAGTTCAGTCCGCGTTCGTGCTCAGTGCGAGGTTACGATTAGCTTCTACAACGTTTCTGAAACGTGCACTGCACATCACCCGATAAAGGAGGTCTGACCAGCGCCATTTTGAGCGGCCCATACGTGGTTTTTTCTATTTTATTCAAAGCGACGAACACGCTCGTGCAGGGCTGTAACATTACACGAGGGGCGCTGGGATTGAAAGCACTGCAACTACAGGAACCATAATATCCCGAAAGATAGCCCACCTAAAATCAAAAGCAAATCGGGTGAAAATCAGGAGTGGGCTAACTTTCGGTGCGCAATCTGGAAAAGTTAGAAAAAAATGCTATTTTAGGTCTTGTGTCCCTGCCAAAATTGTTATCGCGGCGAGGGGCAAGGTGACTGTACTTCCGAGTCAGTAATGTTCACTTAAATCCCGCGATTTACGCCGAGGCCATCATTGATACAGACACTACGATCACTAGGAGAGGGCAATATTTCGGTGTAAAGACAAAAATGACAAATCAAGCCACAAATAGGGGGAGGGTTATCTGTCGGGGGTGGGGCATCTCTCGGGATATTATGGTACAAGCACCAATAGACCGATCTCACCAGTCTTTCGGCGCATGTGTGACACCACCTTAAGTTCGCATGAAGCAGGCGGCAGTGCACGAGATAGCACGAGACGGTTCGTGCTATCTCGGGCTTTGCGCGCGCAGAGCTCCAGCGAGGTTGTCGCACACGCAGAAAGACTAAAGTTCCTCGACAGATTGCGGCAGCGGTGGCGTAGCCAATATGGCTGGTGACAAATCTATATAAAAAAAAACTCTTATTCATATTATGGAGTTACTTAATATCATCTCCTGAACTCAGTGCCACATCACGAAGTCACTCAAATTCAATCTCAATCACGCGGTGAGTGTGAGTTTGCCGAGGTGTGCTGGTTATACCAACACGTCCAATCGGGGTGTTGAGTCGATTTTGAGGCATATCAGCGACCATAAAAAAATCGCTGTAGCATCCCTTTACCGCAGCAGGAGCTACCCCCGATTGTCCGCCCGTCTTTCTGGTGGCAAGAAGCGGAGCTGCGCTTTCACGCTCCTCTCCCTCAATGTGTCTAACCAATGGACGTCTGTGCAAGCTATTCATACCGGCACCATGTTTACACGGGGATCATCTTTGTCCCTAGCCCATTTTTATACCGGGACCATTTTTTCTTTCACTTTGTACAGCCACCGCGTTACCCACGATCAGTTTCGCCCCGAAGAGGCAGACTGATCCAACGTGGTAAAAAAGGCCGCAATAAAAAAAAATACAGATTTATTTCAATTGTGCTAAAAAATGGCACTAAAAAACGCGCTATCAAATTGCGCGTGTATACTACGTCAAGAACTACACGACATTTCTGGGCCACGTGACCTCAGCTGCCGCACCAACACGGCGGCAAGTAACTTCTACGACGTTAATTTCGTGGTTCCGCCACAACCGCTGTCCGCCAACCGAACACTGCGCTTGCAGTACCCAATGCCACTACTGAAACGTCGCTCATCCGTGTATGGCTACTATTTTAACGTGCAGTCGTTTGATTGCTATACTTGCTAGGATAAGGAAAACTATCACAGTAAATATTTACAACGAATTCGTAACACGTCCGAACTTGCTCTGACACTCCACAAGGAGTGCTTTTCAACAGGCATCTGCAGTGACTTGTCTACTCTAATAAACAAATAGCCTTATTCCTCCTTCATAGGTGTAGTGAAACTTAGAAGCATTAAGACGATGACTCTCTTAGTCATCCGTTCCAGCGACATTCATTATGTCAATCATTAGCTGGCTTTATCAACAGTTGCTTTGAAAAAAAAAAACTGGGACGGTTGAAAGGCAGCTTCAATTGTTCTCTCAGCTGGAAAACGATTACTAAATTGTGACTTCGTTATGCCATACCGCCATTGACGCATAGTAACTCCATGTCCAGCTCGTACCTGTCTCCGGCAGAGAACGTCGCAAGTAAACCTGGGGAGGTTCATTGGGGAGTGTGGGCTGCGTGCACAATAACGCATTACGGAAGACAAAACATCCATAAAATTACCGTGGAACGTGTATCCAACGCCTCTATAAAACGTCCAGGAGATTGTCGTAAAACGTCCATGGAAATGCCGCGAAACGCATGTGGATGTCCGCGGTTGCATCTTGTGAATGACGTAGCTCGCGACTCCTCTGTGAAGCACATGCGCGTCTTTCGGGCCAGCACTTTCCTTCGGGGTCTTGGTTGTCGCGGGTTAACTCGCGGGTCGTTGAGTCACTTCTGGGGGCCGTTACACTTGGCGCAGTCGTCCATGACCGCGTGGTACTCTCCACCTGCAGCGTGAGTCGAAGATGTCGTAGTTGGAGCGAATGAGCCGGGAGCAGGCCTTGAGGGTGTGCATCGCGTCTTCGTTGGCCCTGAACAGCACGAAGAAAGAAAGCGAAGGTGAGCCA
>JAZHYW010025231.1:0-74416 GCA_037355805.1 Ixodes ricinus | reverse complement strand
TCAAAGTATCCATGCCTACTTTCTGACCCTCAAAACTTCGGTATAAAATTTGTGCCCGTTATTGGCGATGGGAAAGTACCCTTTCCAATATATTTTTGCAATACCCATTTTTTGCATGTCACTGAATTTTGGGAAAAACGGGCACCCAAGAATAAAAAAAGAGAACAATTTTTTTACTGAAAGGCTTCAAAAGAGACTGCGAAATAGCTACCGTTTTTAGCATCTCATTGCATTCCTCTACAATATTAAACAGGTTTTGTAACGCATTTCCGAGTCGTTTTGAGGGTGCAGATACGTTAAAATTTAAAAAAGACGATACTCACCTTTTAATTTAAAAGACACGCTAGCATATACGGAAGTCTAAGAAAGCGTGTGTTAGTAGTAAGGGAGACAAAAGACATGAAAGGTTTTCGCAAAAAATTGTTACCATGCTTTCCGATACAAATAGGCAGTTTCAAACCTAAATACTTCCAGTTTAAAAAAACATGGAACTTTTAAACCCTGTCGTTCCCAAATATAAACTCAAAGATTGTAGAGTTGTCTCGGTTTCATGCAACCAGCGATTGCAAAAGTTAGAAGAAAAAAACCCATCAAGTTTTCAAAACTAATGCATAATTTTTGAACCACTGTTTCATTGCCAGTATCAAAACTATTGAAAACGTTTAGTTTTAAAAGTAAAAAATAAAAGGTTTTTCGGTCTAAAAATGCATACTTCACGGTTATAGTATGCAGCCAACTAAGAAAATAAATAAACGAAAGTCTGAAAAATGTAATAGTTCTCAAAGGCAAATAATTTAATTGAGGTTTATTTGCCAGAATTGAACAAATAACAAATTGCGCGGTTAAAAAAACAAAAGAAAAACATAAGGTGTTTTGGTCTAAAAGTGCATAGTTAAAGTTGTCATAGTTTATCAAGCAAAGAAAAAGAAGCAGAATTAAAGAAAAGACCAGTGTCTATAAAATAAAAATGAATTATTCTTTGCTTGGGTTCATCATTTTGCGTTCCCGGCCTGATGCAGAAACGCGCATTGTTACATACGTTGGCAAAACGGCGCTCCCGAACAACAAAGCAGACGGCGCCACGCCGCATAGTAACTAAAGAATGACGAGCACTGAGGGTGTGCCCCTCGAACACCTGACCTTCCACACTCGCCCGATACCTTCCACCGTGCTTTGTGGCTCGCCAGCCACCTCTGCCGCACAAAGCCTGGCATTTCGACGACGCAGCCATAGAGCGCCCGGTTGCAGATTTGGAGCGCGAGGATCTGGTAACACAGAGCATCAAAGAGCCATTTCTCGGGGAACCTGGATGTCAGCGCACAGCTTTTTGCAGCGGTGAGGAGCCGGAAACAGACTTGTTCGCTCGGGAGAAGTGTGTTTCGGCGCCTCGCCGCAGCGAGGGCGTCAGTCACGTGGCTTTCCTCTCGTTGTATGCCGCTCCCACCTTTTCCATTTCAGCGGCCGCTTCTCGTGGCGATCTCCCAGGCTTTGTCAGTATATAGGAGGCTATGATTGGCTGGGCGGATCGCTTAGCCGAAAAGAGGCCGTACTTCAAACGAATTCAGAAATATATTGAATATGAATATTCATTTTGTATTCATTCTGTATTATTTTGTCCGCATTCGTAATACGCACGTAATGTATTCAAAATATATTATAAACATTAATCACAAAAGATTTTAGATATACCAAAAATGTAACTGCTTCCCACTCAAGATGTCATTTGTGTCCTAAAAAGCGGCTACGGAATTGTTTTTATTTCGTTAGTAAATGTATTTCTGTGGTATTTAGGGAACTCTACTAAATACATCCCCGCAACTACACATCAGAAACGAACACAAATACAAACACCATGACACCTGAACAGCTGAATCACAGTCCCGTTGTCTGCTCTAGGGCCTTATATAGCCTACATATTCAAGGTAATCATTTGGCCGGTGACCAAGCTCTACCACTTATTAAGGTTCGAGTATTCCTATCTCCTCCTATAGGAGTCTGTCAAATGGGAAACAGTGTTTTGAAGTTCGTAGACGATATATCTTACTAAAAAGCGTTGGTACAACTAATAATAATTTGGCGCCAGCCACTAAAATAATATCCACAAAAACGGCTTCTAGAAGAAATGTTATTGCTTCTCTGCATAGCACCACTCGGGATGAAGCGAGTCAAGCTAGTTTCTTTACTTTAGAGTAGTAATTTTGCTTTTATTTACTAGTTGACTATTTAGTATGGTCATTAACGTCACTATATTAAAGTCTCCTCACATCGCATACAACTTGGCAGTATACATTCAGTGAAATAACTTTGCGCCAACACAATTCCCACGCCAAACATATCTGCTCACGGCATCTTGCCGAAGCCTTCCAGCATCAGCAAGTGTTGTGGTTGTAGTTCCCGAACCCCGTTTGTGATTGGTGTGCAAGAAGCTCATCAGGTGTGTTCTTGATAGACAAAAGGAAACAATAACACCAAAATTTCTTTGATTCATCAGTGCGATGCTGCACAACTCAATTGACAAACTTATCCAAATGTTGTGTTGGAGGCCCAAGTTCAATGTACTACACATCTGCTTGAAGTGAATTTCTGATAGGCGAGCTTTTTGATACGCCTTGGTAGTTTTAAGTCAAACTGCCAAATGATTGCAGAATCAAAAGGTACTTAGGGTATAAGACAACAGTATTTACAGATTTCCGGAATTATTTTGACAGCATTCTGCATATTTTTGATCGCTGCCTTTTTTTAAGGGTTGGAGTATGTTTTTGCATGAAATAAACTAATATTTTAAGAAATCTAATTGAAATGTATTTTGTGCCTACTAATTTAGTATTTCATATTTAAGAACAATATGAAGAGAACTTCAAATGTAGTTTAATAAAGGCATTTTAAAACTATTTTCAGAAATATATTTTAGAACTAAGGAAAAAAAAATTAATATTTTTCGGTCTATTTTTGTGTACTTACAATTGCAGGCTGTACTTCAAATACACTCAAATTAGAATTTGGTATATTTCAAACATCTTAGTTTTATTAAAGGTCGAGTCACGTGCTCGAGGAATTTTTGAACTCCGAAACGTGTCAAAGGCAAGGAGCTCGCACCAAAGGTGATGCAACTGGAGCTCCACTCTGTCGTCTTCACCTCGTCAATGACTCTATTCAGATAAATGCAGGAGACGGTGAGAGCAGGTGACAGTGCTGCTATCTGTGTCTTGAAGAATCTAGCACCTGTGCCGTTGCTTTTTGATCTTGAGGTTTTCAGGAAACTTCCATTCATCCATGGAGACCGAATACTGATATTTCCTAAAACTTTCAAGTTTTGTTTAGGTCAAGCTTGTTCTATCCATAGTGGATGACCTACCCGGTCCCAGGGAAGACGAGAAAAAGGAGGCACGAGCCGGAAGAAGCCCGAGACAAGAACGTTGGAACGGCCTTGTCGCCCGCGACCGCCATGTGCATTGGGGACATCATTCTTGACCCGCAGCCCGACTCCTCCACGACGTGCTAAAAGCGGAGATGGTGAAACGGACTTGAGTCCGAACAACGACGACTCTAGCAGCTCATACCTTCGGAAGAGTTTGAAGCCGAAAGCCTTCACCAGTTACTCATGCGTCTACATTGACTAACCAGGTGAAAAGGCTCGGACCTTCGATGCTACTCTCTTACGAGAGCTATTTCTTCAGCGGCTTCTTGTTAATGTTCGGATGGTCCTCGTATCGGCATCGGGACTCGCTTTATCTCAACCTGCCCAACTGGCGGGTACTGTCACGGACGTAACCACTCCGACATCCTCCCAGATCGCCGCTCTTACGGACCACGGCACATCCATCCTTGAAAAACCTGTTCCTACAACCACAGTCAACATCATCTCCTCAAGCAGTCTATCCCGTGCGTAAAAGCAGTAGTTCAGCATTGGCTACGTCCTGCAGGCCAACCAACCCTATCAAACACTGAATTCTCCATCATATGCAAGCCTTGTAAAACAAAAACCTCACCACGGGCTCCCATAAGTCCCATGGCACTCCAACCCAGTAACAGCCATATCCCACACGGGGCCTTTGAGCGGGTGACAACCGGTTCCAGGGAAGACAAGAAAAAGGAGGCACGAGCCAAGAAGAAGCTCGAGGCGAGAGCACCAAATCCCAGCTCCGAGAATCTCAGACGTCTTTGTATTTTATCGCTGCTTCTGCATGGCTTATATACTGTAAATATATTGAGGAAAACTTTTATACTTTCGTATCTTCGTACGTTTAATAAGCGAAGTGAGAGAGTTAACACAGAGGGGATGAAATCTTGACTCCCCCCTCCCCCCCCCCCCCGCTGTATCGTTCCGCCTGTTGTAAATCTTGACTTCAAATCTAATTGCTGTTGCCGTCACTTTTTTGGGGGCATTTGTGTTGTTATGTTGTGCGGTCTGTCCTCCCTTCTCGTGTACTGCTTTCTCCTCTCCCTCTCCGAGTGAGAAACTTCGGCCATCATGTAACCCTATTCACTTTTATGTCACGCTTGAAGAAGGAGGGTCCCCTCCGAAACGTCGCGGTTTCTGTAACTTATACATGTTCAATTAAACCTTCCAAGTTTGTTTGACCCTCGGTGGCTTCTACTTTTATAAAAATACGCCTACAGCCTACTTAGCCCCAAGATGTCATTATCCTCCTAGACTATATTCGAAATAAAATAGTTTTTGAATTCAAAATTTGATTGACATGAAAGTGCACAAAAGAATATCTAAAACTTTTGTGTGCTTTTGCTCAACATGCTTGTTTCAGAAGACCATCTTGGGTCGTGCTCTTCGAAATCAAAGACCCCCGCTCAACGAGAGACTAGGCTCAAACGGGTTGAATTGTGCCAGATTTGTACGTAATTTATCACAAGTAACGAAAGTTCTTGTAATCTCTTAAATTTTTACTACTTTTGTAACAGAATAATTGTAAAGTATTTTGCTTACATATTCACGTAGCGGCGTGGTTATATATCGTTACTATTTATTTACAAAAACCAAAAAAACACGGCAATTTGAAAATGAAACGAAGAAAAATCCCCCCCCCCCCCCCGTCTTTGTCGAGAGAAACAAAAGGGTGTTTATTTTGGTTAAGTTGACCGCGGTCACGCTGCCACGAGCATTGACAGCGCAAAAGAAGGCTGGTTTATTGCCACTACTATTAGGTTCCACTGATCCTATCTTTACAACGCCGGGCCCCGGAATGATCTCTTTCTGCAGGCGATAACACCCAAGTAATAATAATAATAAACACAGAGGATATATCTAAAAGAAAAAAAAATGGGTGCCTGGCAGTGTTTTTCTGTAACCGAGAAAAAGCTATAAAATACGTTGCTCGTGACTTCCAAAAAAAACGAATGTGTTTCCGTAACCGTTCTTTTTTAAATTGACAGTAACAGCGTTGTTTTTGTTTTTAGAGCGCAGCTCTTAGGCGCCGTTTCCGGCTTGAGCGGCGTCGCCGTCGGCGTCGGCGTAACCGCGCGGTGCATGTCGGGACATGTCGCGGGGTCACGTGACCCCCTCCCGACATGTTGAGACATGTCGGGGGGTCACGTGACCCCCCCCCGAGGCCACGTGCGGTGCATGTTGGGACATGTGCGGGGTCCGTGACCCCGCGCGGTCATGTTGGACATGTCGCGGGGTCCGTACCTCCTCCGACATGTTGGGACATTTCGGGGGGGTCGGGGGGTCACATGACCCCCCCGAGGCTACGTACGGTGCATGTTGGGACATGTCGCAAAAATCACGTGACCGCCCTCCCGACATGTTGTGACATGTCGGGTGGGAGGTCACGCGTCACGGAGGAAATCACGTGACCCCCTCTGAGGTCACGTGACCCCCCCCCCGGAGGAGAAGGAGGGGTATACCCTCCCCTGAGTACCCTTCCCTCCTCCTACTCCTCAAGAGCTGTGCTCCAACTCGGTGTTACAGGGAGTTGTAACGGCTTTCACTTTTGCGACCATTTTCTTCGACATTGGGTCAAAAGGCGTGGGCGTTGGGGTTTTCTAAAGTGGAAATTTTTGCGTGGCAAAGTTTGTGTGGCGAAGTTTTGAAAGTAAGTGGAACGAGCGCAAAATTGAATCACTTGGCGCTTATATAATTTGTTTTAGCACATTTTACACAAGCAGCCGACGCTACGAGCTATTGGGACCAATCAAACAGAGTCAGAAGCGCATGTAACTGGGCCTTTTTTGTTTATGATTGGTTAAGGGATGATGAAGCACGTACAGAAACATGACGGACACCATGATGATACCCTTTTTGAACTGTCTGATTGGTACCATCAGCTCGTAGCGTCAACTGCCTGTTTATGTAAAACGAGGTACAGAAACGCGAAAAAAAATCTAAGTGTACATTTTCCAGGTCTTGGAAAGAAGAGTTGATGACCGTATCACTTGAAATTAGTAACGCAAGTACGTTACCGTTGCAGTTTTCGAAATGTAACGAGTACGTTACTATGTTACCGAAAAAAGTAACGCGTTACCGGTAACACCGCTATTTGTAACGCGTAACCGCCAACACTGGTGCATGCAAGCTGGATCCATAAACATTTTTTGTCCCTTTTTATTCGTGATCGAAAACGGGGAGAGAGGACACCAAGTGATTGTGTCCCTCTTCAAGAAGCTCGATGGAGCGAGTGCACAGACAAAAATTAAGAATGTCCTAATCGGTTATAGCGACTGCGGCCGTTTTCGTAATGTCACAACAGTGGGAGGCACTCCGCCTACCGTCCCCCGTCCTCAGTTTATATGCAGAATCTAATGAGCTGTCCCTGAACAAACGACGCACATATCTCACTCTTACATATGCTTACAAGATTCTGGCCGACCCTCAGCATCCGACTTACTCGTCACTCACGAGGTCAAGGTTCTTTCGCCTTTTTGAAAATAAACCAAGTATTGTAACACCGTTAAGCTTCCGCATTGAACATCTTCGCTCTTCGCTGCACCTTTCTTTGGACCAGGTCGGCCTCGTTCGGAAAGTCAACGGTATTCCACCTTGGAAAACACAGCGGGTTGAAGTCGACTGGTCTCTTGCAAAGTTCAACAAGCACGGTATTTCCCACGCTGTTATTAAGCAAGAGTTTGGTGAGCTGGAAAATAAGTATGATGGTTATCTTCATGTTTATACAGATGGTGCCAAGACTTCCTCTTTCGTCGGTTGCGCTGTATATTCTGAAAGCTTCTCCAAGGTTCAAAGACTTGATCGTATTGCCAGCATTTTTACTGCAGAGCTCTATGCGGTATCAATGGCGATTGAATACATTATCAATAGGAAAATACTGAGGGCGGTCCTGTTTGTTGACTCTCAAAGTGTGATTCTTGCAGTTTGCTCTCTTAAAGATACTAAAAATATGCTTGTACAACAAATTCAATACAAACTTAACTGTGCATTGCATGGGGGTCAAAATATAAAATTTTGCTGGGTACCCAGTCACATCGGCATACTAGGCAATGAAGAAGCCGACAAGCTTGCAGGGTCTGCCGGTAACCTTCCACAATCGCTGTCTTGTTTACCCTATCAAGATATTAAGCCCTTGGTGAAGTCCTCGATTCTTCATTCCTGGCAACTGGAATGGGACATGGAGTCCAATAACAAGCTCCATGTTACCAAACCTGTTTTGGGAGTTTGGGAAAGCTCTTCATGCAAGAGCCGACTTCATGAAACATTGTTGTGCCGTCTGAGAATTGGACACTCTTTTATAACTCATAGGTATCTGCTTTTGGGAGAAGACCCACCAGTGTGTGATCAGTGTGGTGACAGGCTCACTGTTTTGCATATCTTGTGGCTGTGTCCCGGCCTTGAGCCCAAGCGCCGCATTCATTTCCCTGAATTTTTCAACATCATATCCCATTTCATCCTGCTCTCCTTGTAGGAGAGAATCCTCTAGTCCCTTTTGAACGTGTGATAGAATTTTTTAGTAGTATTGGCCTTTTACACCGACTCTAGCCTTTTGGTTAACCTTCTGTGAAACCCGTCCTCTAGTACAATGATCCTTACAATTAGTTTGGCGCAGATGGCCTCGTAGCTTTTGCGCCATAAACCCCCAAAATAACTAACTAACTCCGCCTACCCTAAAATCGACTAAAAGCTATGTGCTAATACGTGAAGCTGTTATAGCCACAAGTATCCTCGCTCGTTGCTGTTCAAATGTATTAGAACTTTTCTCACGTTTTTTAGAAAACGGGACATTGTGTGTGACTTCCAGCCAGGTTGTCTACACCTCTGTCAGCCTTTTTGTGTGTCAGCAATGTGTGACCACTTCCGATATGGTAATGGTCGTGTTTTTTGTGCGTGTGCCGTTTTCCCCAGCAGGCCTTGTCTACTCTTAAAGGCAGATTTTTACTGATACGAGAATTCAAATGGTAGCTGACGTATACTAGAGGTTTGGGGCTTGAGCAGGGAGTGAAGCCCGTGAGCGGGGCTCGGTTATTTCCCTTTGGCTGTTGGTGGCCTCGGCTGACGTCTCCGGAGTACACTGGAGTGCACTCGTTCCGACCCGTGCTTCTTGCATTTCTGAATGTCATGAAGACATTTTATGTACTTGTTTTAACCGAGGTTTTAATTAATCGTATTTAGTCGCTTCTTGGCGTTTGTCTTTTTTAGTGCGCATGTCTTAGGCACCCGTTTCCGGCTTGAGCGGCGTCGGCGTCGCCGTCGCAGTCGACGCAACCGTGAGGTCACGTGACCCCGGTTACGTCACGTGACCCCGTGAGCTCACGTGACCCCGGTGACGTCATGTGATCCCCGTGAGGTTACGTGACCCCCGTGAGGTCACATGACTCCGGTGACGTCATGTGATCCGGTGAGCTCACGTGACCCCGTGACGTCACGTAACCCCCATGAGGTTACGCGACCCCCGATGAGGTTACGCGACCCCCATGAGGTCACGTGACCCACATGACTGGCTCACGTGACTCCGGTGACGTCACGTGACCCCGGTCAGGTTACGCGACCTCCATGAGGTTACGCGACCCCCGTGAGGTCACGTGACCCCGGTGACGTCATATGACGTCAGTGACCCCGTGGTACGTGACTCGTGAGTCACGCGACCCCCGTGAGGTCACGTGACCCCGGTGACGTCACGACCCCGTGAGTCGCTGCCCCGTGAGGTTACGCGACTCCGTGAGGTCACGTGACTCCGGTGACGTCACGTGACCCCGTGAGGTCACGTGCACCCCTGTGAGCTCACGTGACCCTGGTGACGTCACGTGACCCCCGTGAGGTTACGCGACCCCCGTGAGGTTACGCGACCCCGTGAGGTCACGTGACCTCGCGGTTACGCCGACGCCACTCGGCGGGAGGAGTAGCAGGCAGGATGAGGAGGAGAGAAGGAGGGGAAGGGTATAAGCTCCACTCACCACCCTTCGCTCCTCCTCCTCAAGAGCTGCGCTCTAACTCGGTGTTACAGCTGGTTTTAATCCACTTTCATTTTATAACCCATATTTGTAACCAAGTTTTATTTTCTTGTTGATCGACGCCTTATCATCCGAGGCGAGAGCGCTGGCCTACGGATCCCCATGTGGCGGGTTCGAATCCCGGCCGAGGTGCCCGCAATCTGACGGAGGCTGATTGCGGAGAAGGCGCCGTGTAACCGAGCTTTCGGTTGCATGTCGAAAAGATCCCCAGGTGGTCCAAATTAATCCTCAGTCCTCCGCTGGGGTGTGCCAGATGCCCGTCGTTGGTTTGGCACGTAAAACCCCAAATTTGACTTTTTTGACGCCTTATCAGAGGTTCGCTCTGTTCAGAGCTTATTTCATTGTCAGGTGTAAATACCATATCTTGCAAAACTTTCTTTGCTACCGTCTAGCAATATTTAAATTAAATTGGGTTAGGTCGATAAGTTTAAACTAATTCTTATTTCGAGTTTAAAATATTTGGATCTGGACGTTTAGATCATACGCGAAATCGCTCGAACGTGTGGGAGCACTCTGTGCTCTGCCATCTTTGTTGCGCCAAGATTCCTCGTCTGTTTATGAATTTCATAGCGCTTTCATTACCAGTCAAGGCCTACTGCTTACCGTCATCGATCTTCACACACACCTGTGAGCCAAGGGTTAGTACTGTTATACGCTCAACTTGCGCATGTACGTGCTAGTCACCCGGCCGGTCGCCGGCTTCTCGCCGCAAACAACAAGGCGTACGAACACTTTAGCTCGAGATTTGGCTTTGGGTGCCGGCAAGGGCGCGGGCACCTGGTTTTCGTAAGCACGTCCTCTGCGCGAGGGCTTCTATGAGCGACGGATCATTCAGAACTACGCTTTCGCGCCTGGCCTTTGCCAGCACTAAAGCTAACTGGTGAGACAAAGCACGGTCTTCGGCGCCCCACTAGATGGCGCAGTGTATTTCGCGTATCGTCTATTGAAGGATGACTTTTACAACTTCGCGTTTCTGATTACCAAGCACCAGCTGCAACAAGGAAATTTTGATTTTTTCTTCAAGGAAAATACCACTTCCATCGCTTCACTGGAGAAGCACCAAGCATCCATGTGGCAAAACATGGAACTCCTATCTAGTGCCTCAGTGGAAGGGTGTTTAGCGTTGCAGTCGACAACTTCACGATGAAATGAGGCAAGACGTCTGACGGGACTTTCGAGAGCCAGCTGTTGCTCAAGATATTCAAGGTCAATAATTACGACTGGCAGCAACAATGAACACTTGATTAACCCTCTTTCCCTTTGTTTTTACTCGAGCGCAGTAAAGTTAGAAGTAACGCCACAATAGTAACGCGGATTACTTTTTATTGGTAATGTGACACACTTTTATGGAACGGTAATTGTGTAATGTTAATTAATTACAATTTAGTATTGAGTATATCTATAAAGGCAATTCCTGACGTTTTAATAACGCACAAGTGCGATTAGGATAACGTAAAAAAAGATATCACTTTTAAAAATAATACTTCATACTTTGCTCGTTTGTCGTCTTTATTGAAAGGCACATATAGGCGTAAATTATATAGTTTCAAATAGAACATCTGTTTGTTTTCTTTTGAAAACTATAGTATTGACCAGTATTTTCAAACTGGCAATAGACAAAAAAAGATATCAGTTTAAAAATCGATAATTTGTTTTCTATTTAGCTCGTTTGTTTTCAGAATTCTAGACTACTTATAAACATTGAGTATATATTTTTAGACAGAATACCTTACAAGTTTTCCTCATGAAAACTGAATTTGTTTTTGTTATATGTTGAGTAAATTTCATTTCTTTTAGGAAACAGTAACGTATATATATGTTACTGTTTCCTAAAATCTTTAAGCTATTTCTTTCTATATGATTTGTTTCCCTCACCACTATCACACATACGTGTTAGGTCTTCATGTCTTAGCGTGGTTTCAAGAATTAAAGATGAATGCCAAACTTTTTGACATTTTTATCGTATTAGCACCCTCAAATCACTCAAAAATGCGTGACACAACCTTTGGGATAACTTGTAAGACTATGTTCACTTACTACAAACTCCTATTTCACAGTATCGTTTCCAACCATTAGAACACAAATACTGTTTATTAACACTTGGGGTCTGTTTTCCGCAAAATCTCTAATGAAAAGTCTTATTTGTTTAGGCAATTTTGGTCCAATAAACGCATATTATCAAATAAGATCATAATGTTGCATAAACAGAACCTTATATAAAAATATAACAGTATAAAATTATATACGAAGTTTAAAGCAGCTGTTGAAAAGTTTCTTATAACTTCTTATATAATCTTATGTTTGTCTTAATTATATGTTCTTATAATGTTCTTGCATCTTCTTATTTGATCCTATTTGTAAATTTGCACTTATTCGGCGAAACAATCTTATACATGTAAGATTTTTGCCTAGAGATGCAAGGAGTGATAAGAAATAGTTACAGCAAAAATATATTCGAAAACGAAACTTTAACATCACCAATAACGTGCACAACAATTTTTAGCCGAATCCGCGAGGGTCGGCTTTAGGCCTGATCGTTTGGCGTGAAATGACTTCAAAGTCATATTCCACTGCAGGATCAATCGATAGACTACAACGGATGTACTATCGGGAAAAATGAAATGCGAACAGAGGAGCGCGTGGCTTGCCGTGCAGGCTGCGCCACCTGGAAGTGGACGCTAGGGGCGACAGGTGCGTGGCCTACTGCCGATGTGTTCACCGCCCTTCGCTCGGCGCTCCCCAAGCTTCGGCAGTGCGCCTCTCAGTGCGCTGAAAGCTATCACGCTATCGCTGCAACGGCTCAGCGCGTGCGGCGCGAAGAAGCAGCCCACGCGCCGAGGCAGACAAAGATAGCGGTGACAAGCTTTCAGCGCGCACGAGGGCGCACTGCCGAAGCCTGAGGTACGGTGCCGAGGCGTAGGCGCCCGAATGAGCCACGCACCCTCGCGGTCCAACCGCGCCCTCGCTCCCTAGGCTCGCTGCGAGCCTGGCACGGCATGCCGGCTGCACGGCCCTGCGCTCCTGTTCGCGACTTCATTTTTCCGCGATAGTACATGTTGACAGTCTACCAATCACACCACTACAAATGAAATGTCTTGCTCGTTATCCGAATTCTCGCTTTCGAAGAAACATAAAAACGCTGGATGCCTAATGCGTCATATTAATTGGAACGACGCGCGTTTCGCCATGAGCTAAGCACACGCGCGGCATCTTGAAAGTATACATGGCTTGCACGTGACGTCAGTCAAAGAGCGCTCCGATGACCATCAGAGACGAGGGGAAGAAAGAGCTCCCCTCTTACCAGGATCCACTTTTGTGCCTCCCGGATTCGCACAGACGTCGCTCTTCTCCCCCAGAAGATTATAGAACATTAACCCGTCACTCCACATTCTTACAAAAGCCGCTTCCTTTCCTCCCCTTACATAGTGCAAGCCATGTATGCAAGGGCACAGGTCAACACCCTGTTTTACAAACGAGTCAGCGTTTGTCCAGACCAGGCGCGGGCCCTGCGGGTGCGCAGGAACCGGATTCACCCGCGGGGTGAAGCGCCCGCGCATCACGCCACCGTGGCGGCGTGACGTCAGAGCTGCTTCATAGTGAAAAGAAAGTACCGCAACACGAACCCGAAGGAGCAGGGTCCAGGCTGGAAGTTGAAATCGTCCAGAGCCAAGGAGACGCTTCCGCTTAGGCCTTCAGCTTCGGCAGATATGGTCACCTGGAGAAAACACGAACGCCTATAAAGGCTGGTTCCCACGATCGCCCTTGAGTGGGAGTGTAGCAGCCACTCGTGTAACTGCTTGCGGCGAGATAACGCTGGAGAGCCTGTATTGCAGCGAGTTTCCAAAGGCTCCATCGGGGTACCACGTGGTTATATGGGCCGTGTTTGCAGTACGAGCAGCGAGATGACGAAAGCGGTGATGGTCTAAAAACGCCTCCGCCTTTCCTCCTGCTCAATTCAGCGGGAGAACTAAGTTGGCGTTGAGGTAACGTCACGTCAATTTCCCCGCTAAATTTAGTGAGGAAACTTAACCCGCTAAATTTAGCGGGAAATTTTCACGCTAAATTTAGCGGGAAAATTTAGCGGGAGGAGGAGAGCACGAGGAATGGAGTAGAGGAAGAGGAGGAGGAGTAGGAGGAGGACGGGAGGAGGAGGAGAGGACCAGAAGGAGTTGCATACCTCCCTCCTCGACTTCCCCTCCTCCTCCTCAAGAGCTGCGCTCTAATTTCGCATTACAGAGACTAGTAAACGTCTATTTTTTGTAACAAAAGCAGTGTTTATTTTCAATATTATTAACAAAGACGATTACACGTGCAAAATTTTAGAGCGCAGCTCTTAGGCGCCCGTTTCCGGCTTAAGCGGCGTCGCCTTCGCCGCAAACGCGCGGTGCATTATGGGACGCGTGACGTCACTAGCAGAAAAATTATCCGCTAAATCTAGCGGGAAAAAATTCCCCGCTAAATCTAGCGGAAAAAGTTCCCATCATGGGTTCCTAAATTTATCGGAAAAAAATTTCCCCAGCTAAGGAAATTTAGCGGAGAGAAAATGTTCCCGCTAAACTTTAGCGGAAAATTTTTTCGCACTAAATTCAGCGGAAAAAATTTCGTGACGCGAAATCTAGCGGAAAAAACTTCCCCGCTTAAATAACGCGAAAAATTCTCCGCTAAATCCAGTGGAAAAAAGTAAAGACGTATACAACTTCCTGTAACGGCGATTTAGAGCGCAGCTCTTGAGGAGGAGGAGGGGAGGGTACTGAAGGGAGGGTATGCCCCTCCTCATCCGTACCCTCTCCTCCTCCTCTCTTCCTTCTTTCACGCGCGAAACGCTCGTCGTCACGCGACGCTTCGGCGCGGCGCCAGAACGTCACCGCGGTGCATTATGGGAAACGTCCCATAATGCACTGCGGTGACGTTTTGGAATGGTGACGTTTCGGCACCGTGCCGAAACGTCCGCGCGGTGCATTATGGAAGCCTCCCATAATGCGCCGCGGCGTGTTCGGCACCATGCCGAAACGGCGGCAGTGCGGACGTCCTACTAATGCACCGCGCGGTTACGCCCACGGCGACGGCGACGCCAACGGCGACGCCGCCTAAGGCTGGAAACGGGCGCACTAAGAGCTGCGCTATAAACTTCCGCAAGTTTAATTTCCTGCTAAAGTTAGGGGAAAAAATTGCCCCGCTAAATTCCCGCCAAATTTACATGCAATGCTCTCACCAAAGATGTGCATTTTCTGCGACCTGCGTTAAAGGGATGGTGAACCGAAATTTGGATTTCAAAAAAACAATGCAGAAGATGTAGGTGGGACGCTACAATCCATACAACACTACTCGTATGGCAATATCGGGAATGGACGGCCGTATTTTTGGAAAAAGAGGTCGATATTGAACGAGGCCGATGAGGCGCGTGACGTCAAGATATCTCGTTTCCTCTCTCTCGCTTCGCCCCCTCAAGGTGGCGAGGCGGAGAAGACGTGAGGCCGTTCCTCTCCTTCTCGGAGAAACAAGACGTAAACAAATCTGTCAAATGCGCCTCCTTTTTTTTTTTTTTGAAAAATACGGTCATCCGTTCGAGATATCGCTGTATGAGTGATGTTTTCGTGTTTGTAGCATCCCGTTGCACGCTTTTGCCGCCGTGTTTCGAGGAATCCAGATTTCGGTTCAGCATCCGTTTAAGCACACATCGATCCACACCCATGTTAGTAGTGGGAGGCTTTCCACCTTCTCCTCAGTACCCCTCCCTCCACCTCCTCAAGAGCTGCGCTCTAATTCGGCGTTACAGGGGATTGTAAACGTCTTTCATTTTTTACACAATTCTTAAAAGCTTTAACGAGGAAAGTATCGCGCTTGATTGGAATAGCGGATGCATGGTTGGAATTAAAGACTGCGCAAAAAGTCACAGGGCCATGCATAAAATTCAGTCGTGAACAAGGTAAATTGAAACTGATAAGCGACGACCGAAAGATACTGGTGGTGCCGCCACCCTCCTCTCCCCACGAGGTAGGAGTTAATACTTGGGCGAGTTGGCTTTGCATATTGAAGAATTAAAACAGCTCGAACAAGACGAAGGACAAGTCATCACTGGTTCAACCCCACGAGGATTTGAACCAGTGTACGAACTATAGCAAGCGGACCAGATTTTAGTGGCGTGCTATCTGACTCAACCTTATAATGCTCGAAAACTTCACGCAGTTGCTGCGCGTATGCGCGCGTATGGTGCTAGTTGGATCTTTTACAAATTTATCGCAATTGTGCTTTATATGCCTCTGTGTCATTCTTTCTGGGCCACAGAAGTGCTTTGATCAACTCCACCGATCCCTACTCTTAAAATATGCTCGAGGATTGAACACGACCACAGTGTCAGCGTTCGGATTTATGAGTTGCCTGGAGTACATTTAATGTCTTGCGGAACTTCGGATTCGAGTTTATGCTTAGTCAGTACTGAAATTGAGGAGCTTTATAGCAGTTTAGGGCATTTCAAGCATTTTTGTTTTTCATTGTTATTCCAGTTTTACACTTTTTTTTTCGTATTATCGATCAGTTCAATATTCTTCCCATGATTATAAAAAGTTTACCCAGACCCTGCAGAGCTGAAATTCAAGTATTAGCTTAACTAATATTCAGTGATTTTTTCATCGTTGTAAAACATATGAACAAACGTATTTTAGAATAATGCCACCATTACACGTCAAATTTAAAAGAATGAAGATACTTTTTTCTATAATCTCAGCACAATTTAATAGCTTGCCTACTATATAAAAAATACAGGCTAAAGAGGATAGTCTCGAAAGTGGAGGCGGCGTTTTGTTGTGAAATTTAAGCTTATATAAACAGAGGCTGATCAGAATCGTAATTTTAGGTCATTCTTCAAACATATACTGCAATATAAACACGTTTCTATAATTGAGGTTGTAAAGCAATTGGTCCTGAGGCTAACAACCCGCGTGTGTTGGCCTCGGGATTTTCTGCACTCTAGTTTAGGGATCCACGAGCACTTAGGGTGCTCGTGGAGCCCCAAACTAAAGATGCGGACAATCTTAGCAGAATACTAGAGATCTCTACGATGCAACAAGTTTAGAAGCAACACGCACAGCATAAAGTTCTGACATGAATAGAAACAAGGCATAGAGAAGCAGCGAAGGATCAAGAGAAGAATCGCGACCAAGTTGATTGTTCTACTGTTAGACAATTCAAGTATACTCACTAGCACGTGACCACCTCCGACAATTACGAAAGTTACAAGAAGAAAGTTTAATTGAGCCTGATAATATTTCACAGAACGTATAATATATTGAATTTAAAGGAATGTATCTTCAAATAAATGTATTGCCGGTTTGCACATTCCGTCAAATGCAAGGAAACCGCTCTAAAACTTTGCTGGCTTTTTTTTTTTTCATCGAGCAGCACTTTCTGTTTGGGTTTAGCTCATATTCTTATCTCTGCGCTAAACTTAGCAATAAAACTGATGTCACGTGATGTAATGTCATTATCTGTCACAACGCCATGAAGCCGTGAAGTAGATTTTACCGCTAAATGTAGCGAGGGAATGGATGTCATGTGATACAATGACGTCACAGACACCATGACGTCCTGCAGCCAGACCAGCACGAATGGCCCGTGAAGGGTTGCTATACACCGCTATTGCTTTAATGGTTTTGGTAAGAATCCTTTCTACAACCGTAAGGGTGTTGAATTTCCTTGTGTGTACAATGGGCAGAGCACTCTTTGAGAGCTACATAGTAGCCAACCAGGACAATTAGCCTAGGTTAACCTCTCAGTATTGCCCATTTTGATCTACCTCCTTCTTCTCTCTTTGTGTGCGCGAGCAAGACATCGCCAGTTTTCTCCGTTTATCTCCCATTATTTAATGAGTGTCATCGGGAATTCAAAGTGGTGGAAAGCGCAAAGTTGAGGTTTTGTCTTCGACTACGTCTCCCATCTTTTGCCAGTGTCGGGTAATCTTTGACCTGATGTACAAAACCTAAATGGTAAATTTTGATGTCCACCAAGTAAGATACAAAAAGGCGCCTGAAATCGTGTTCCCGCTAACAGTGTTGCGCAGTGTTCGTTCTTAATATTTGGTGGAGCTGTGGACATGACATACACTTGAAGCCACTTACGGTCACTGGTCCACTGCGTGTCTCAGTATAGACCACCCTGCGCCATGATCCGAGGAAGGGCAGTTGCACTTGGTGGAAGACGCGTCTGTGTGCTTGTTGTTGGCTGCTATGGAAGGTCACGAAGGGGCGCTTGGTGCCGGACAGGTGGTACCATCCGGTGAAGCAGAAGGGACCCTGAAACGATCGCTGAAGGTTCGCAGTGCCCCGGCCGGTTGCGTACGCGCACGAACCGTCAGCTGAAAGAGGTAGAGAAAGAAAGAGAGATGGAGAGATAAAATATATTATCCTTTCACAAAACTCTATCTTTAAAGATATTTCATAATTTTTAAAAATTGGCTGATTCAAGAGATTTTGGTATGAAAATGTGCGATCTCGATGTGTTCTATCAAATGGAAAACTCTGAACCTTTCGGAATAGCAAACAAGACTGCTAGGTCGATTTAAATGAAGGTAAAATCGCTGCTGGCAAGAGGTAACTGTTTTGAAGTCAGCGCCGTTTAGAACTTCAACCGGCTTTAGAAAGACCCACTTCACTTTTCTCTTTGTATAGACCTTTTCTGTGTACTCTCGTACCCAGCCACTTAATAGGCATATCCGGTATGGGCGACGAAAAAATACTAAAACGTTTCAACCTGTAACTAGTACAAAAATAAGAGGGAGGCAAAACGATAATGTGTGACGGTTACGCTTATATCCTAAGTGTCTTCTACTGGCTTGGCAACGGCAAAATAATGTTTTCCCCATACCGGAAGTGACGACAATTCAAAATGGCGGCGCCCTTGAAGAAAAGGTCCATATTGCGGCTGATGTGGAAAAAAAACGCTTTCCTTCATAGTTCCTTTCTACGGTTTATCTCCTTTCTATACTTCATCTCACTGTAGTCTGTGCCACCTCTTTCCACTTTAGCACAGCGAACGCTGGATA
The DNA here is from genome assembly GCA_037355805.1 of Ixodes ricinus. Classification (NCBI taxonomy): domain Eukaryota; kingdom Metazoa; phylum Arthropoda; class Arachnida; order Ixodida; family Ixodidae; genus Ixodes; species Ixodes ricinus. Next base: position 55,965 of record JAZHYW010025231.1, on the reverse strand, counting down.
GGAGGCGACCTCCTCTCCAGCATCTGCTCTGCTAAAGTGGAAAGGGGGGATGAAAGGAGTTTCCCTCGAACTCTTACTTTGTCGCGGACGATTGGCCAATAGTTAGGCGCAGTACTGCAGACGTCACGGGCGGGACAGAGGTGAAAGCAGCATTTGTACGTATTTTCAGCGAAGGGCTAATGTTCAAGAGGGAGAATGGCAGCGTGGGGTACACAAAGGAGCGTCCGTTCAAGAGAGGAGTTCTTCCTTTACCTCATTTTCAAACATTGTAGCGTTACACTCTTATGGCGCATTTACACTGGAAGCGGATCCCCGTTTGCAAAGCGGATCCGCGTTCACAAAGAGGATCTGCATTCGAAAGCGGTTGCAGTGCAATCGCACGCGCATTTGATGTCATCAAATGCGCGTGCAATTGTACTGGATCTTTATACAACCGCGTTCGCAACCGCTTTGCGAACGCGGATCCGTTTCCAGTATGAATGAGCCATTACCCTAGTACCTTTGGTAATCCTGCACGGAACTAGTGAGATAGAGTATAGACATTTTCACCTCAGTGGTTACCTGACCGATGGGCAGACGCCGCTGACACGCGCGGCGCCATAAGATGGCTTCCATTTGGTTAGTTTTGGTTTCAGCGGGCTCGCGGCTGTGTTCGTGTTTTATGCCGTTTTCGCTTAGTCTTCTGATAGAAATCTATATCTTGTGGAACAGAACTAATGATACAGTGGTAATGGGTCACCTTAAGAACTAGGACGTGGTTACGAGCCTAAATTCTGAACGTTTTCACGAACACCTTTATCTGGTCATGTACTTCGTTCGGCCAGGTTTGGCGGCTAAACGGTTGAAATGATGCCAATAGAGGAGCACGGATATCTACTGCCGTACTGGACATACCCGCTGATACTATTTTTGGTAAAAATAAACTAATGAGGAGACTAATGCATGGAGGCAAAGTGAAAAAGCAGGTCGACGACTTGACTGACAAAGTGTTTAATCGCAGAGAACAGATGAATTCGCAAGTTTAGTACTGACGGTGCGGTTTTCGAGGACACTAACGTTTTGTGAAATTGCCGACCGGGAAAGCCCCTTTAATGACGCATGTAATGCAAAAAAAGCGATACTGTCTCCATCGATTTTTTTTTTACATTAAGTACTCGAGAGATGTTTGATGGTCCATCCTAGGCAGAGTAGAAAATGTTTTTAGACTATCAGCCCCGCGAAAGTATTTGTAGGCTGCATTTCGCAATGTTCATTTTAGGAAAGTATTTGTTATAAAGACATTTTCTTACAATGTATTGAAAAAAAATGAGATAACGGTATGTATTCCGTATACTTTGCGAAATAAAATTAGATGGCACAAGAAAATTGACCTCCAGTAAGCTTGGCTCAGTTCTAGTGCCAGTCACCACCTCATGATTTCAGACTCGTTTTTTTTTGTTTTTTTTTTTACTTTCAGAGGCATGGAGAGTAAACCATGCATCGACAACGCTGCACTCGAGTAATTTCCATGGAGGCGACTTCTTTTTGGCGTCACATGTTGCATGCGTCAGGCGCTTTTCTCAGGAACTCAAAAGTTGTCTTTGAGAGGTTTTTCACCTGGGGAGCCAACGCTTTGTGTCGAAATAAATTGATTGATTGAATGAATAGTTTATTTAAATTAAAAAATAAACAGATCAAGTGAATGTTTATACAGCAAAACATGATCTCTCCATATAATCAAACGCAACTTCTTTGGATTTGACAGGAAGGGAGAGCACGATGCTTTCAAGAAACACTGAGAGTGACTCCTCGCGTTGACTTTTCTGCCTTCTTTAAGATCACAAATCCGTGATCATAAATAATTGGCCTCTCAAACCTCGTGTGTCCGACTCGCCGAAATCACAAACCTCACTCTAATCTCCACTTCCTCAAGGAAGGCGCGAGAACCGGCGCTGGCCAATGACGACGACGGATAGAGCGGCCTAGGCTGGTTATCCGTCCTTGCCATTGGCCAGCACCGGCCCTCGCGCGTTCCTTGAGGAATCGGAAGAGCGCCTCAAGTAGAGTGAGGTTTCTGAATTCGGCGGTTAGTCATCTACATACTCAAATGGCGCCAGTCCTGACGCTGATTCTTTCCTCACACGTATTCAGCGCGCCGACGGTGCAAATAGTCAAAACGAGTTATAAAATCAAGCGGAGAAGTTGTGCATGTAATGATGGCATGCAGTTAGGTGGTATAAAGATAAGTATCCAACGACACTTCACAAGGCAAGGCAAAACAAATCGCTGTAAAACGCGAACGAAGAACACGAATACAACGCCCACGCCAAGGCGCGGATGGGAGAGAGGAGCGACGAGCTGAAGTCACCTTATGGTGGCCGCGTCACGTGATTCCAAGATGACAGCGCCCACAGGTCAAGAAGGTAGCGGCAAATGCCCCTCAAAGGGAATCATATATCCCTCCGCCACTTTCGCATCCAATTGCGGCCCATCGTTTCCGTGACGTCGCGGCCAACGCGCGAGGAGGCTCTTGCCTTCCGGTACATATTTGCTTTATCTTTCAACTTTGACTTAGCATTGTGGAAGCCACGAGAGGGAGATTAGAGTTTTCCCCTCCGATGGAAACAAATACGACTTTCGGGGATTAGCTTCCCCCTCCGATGGATACAAAAAGGCTGCTTTCAGGGGCTCGGTTCCCTCTTCGATGAATACAAAGGTCGCTTCCTTAAAAAGTGGGATCAGAGACAAGTCGGCATCACTCTGCAGCCAATATCTATCCATTAAAGCGGAACAAGGAGCGTTTCCAGTGAACTCTTCTTTCGACTGCGGAGGGATTTGAAACGGGCGCATCACGCTTGTGGGAGGAGCTTTCCTTCCTTCTTGGCCTCTAACCGACTATAGTAGGAAGATTCGACGATGGACCAGGACGAAGGCTAATACCAAATTCACACGGCAGCGTAAAGGTTTATTAGCTTAGGTCCCTTAGCTAAAGGTACCTGTAGTAAACGGCGTTCTTGCATGATCACACGATAAATAAACGGAGCACTTTAGGTTGATGTCGATTGCATTCCTGCTAAACCGCGAGAGGAGTACGCGATAAACAATTATTCCTCGAAACCGGTTTGACGCACAGTTTTTGATCATTGTGTGTGAAATATCACATTTAAAACCGAAATATTGTTTGTGAACGCTTTTTCGGCACTTCATTTTTTTCTCTCAAAGTCTAAGGGAGCACCAAAATGAGTCTTGCTTTAAAACATCCGACCCGTCTGGCCACACTGGCCCTAAAAATCATATGCGTTTACGAGTTTTCATTGCGAGGTGGGCGACCTTTTTCTGTTTAGCAGCTCCATGTTTTCGCAAAGTTCTCACCGAAATAGCTAAATAGTGCCCGGCAGAAACGAACCACGTCGGAGTCTCACGGTTACGCCACACCACGCCAGCGAAAGGGATGGACGACGACGAGGATAAAAGGTCCTGGCGGGAGAGTCGGACGACTCGTCTACAACCTCGAAAAAAGCTCGCAGTGGTCCATCGCGTTCGGGTTCGTGTAGACACATTGTTTTCCACGTGCGGCCGCTGCTGCCTGCTAGCTGGAGTATGCGTTCCTCGTTAAAGGGGCTGAAACACTTCTTGAAAAAAACGAGTTAGAGGTGAATTCTGGCGTATTTTTATCCCGTGAATCCGAATATCGCGTTCATTTTCCTCGAACATGTAACTAAACGCGAGGAAACACAAAAAAACCTCCGACCAGTCGTGACGTCATACTAGGATCTTTGGGCCGCCAAGCGCGTGCCGCACGTCTGGGCAGCGCGTGCAATTGCAAGCTTGACAGGTATATTTTTTTGCACTGACCCCAACCGTGACGTCTCTATCGTGACCTTTTTGAAAATAGCAACGAGTGCGCGTGCATAAGCCTGACAGGCGCTGAAGATGCGCGAGAGCAGAGATTCCGAAAACTCCTAGTGTTACGTCACGCCCCAGAAAGGAGGGGCTTCGGCGGTACTTTAGAAATTAATTAACGCAGCCTCCGTGCACCGAGTTGACAAATAATCTTGATATTCGTGATTCTGGAGGCCGAATGAAAGCCACTGAGTGTTTTTTCTTAAATACAGAACCGCTTCAGTTTCCCTTTAATGTATTATTCCATCACATTTGTCTTCCCAATCATTTCTGCAATTTGCTCCTTATATATATTCAATTTGTAATAATGCATTAAACTATATATATTTACATATCTGTGATATTTATTTTGGGTTCGTGGGTCCGAGGCTACTCTCCTGTAGCTGTAAAGGGAGCTTGACGAGCTCCGTTTAACACAGGACCTCCCTTAGCTGAAAGGTACCTTTACGCTGCCGTGTGAATTGGGTTTAGCCCTATGTGGGGAGGGGTCGCGGGCATATGGAATGATGGAGAGGGGCGGAAAGGGGGAGAGGGGAATGTGTACATGGGAGGGAGTTGGCAAAAACTAACACACAAAGTGGAGAGTTTCGAAAAGTGCCCACGCATTCCTGAAGGCGCCACCACCCTTATACCTTCGTTTCTGCCATGTTCTGCCATTCTTTATCTTAAAGCTTTGGAGACCGGTCCTAGCGGGAACGGCGCAGGCTTTCACCCTATGTAGGAGTCACTGCATCAAAACGAGTGTGGAAACTACTTCGAGTAAGGATGCTATGCGCGGTGTCAGGCTAAGAAATCATGGGAAGCCCCTCCCACGTGTTTCCACTTTAACAAAGTCAACGCTGGAGAGGAGGCGCCCCTGCTGAAGTGGAAGGAGGTGGGCGGAGCTTCCACTTTACTCTTAATGAGTCGCAGATTATAGGCTGCGCCCGACTAGCGAGCTAGTGTATAGATTGAGCTCCCTCAACCTTCCCTAGCGGTGCCTAGTTTAGCCTATTTATTCGCGATATCAAGTAGTTTTCGAAACACAATTTCTTGTACACAGATACTTTTTATGCCCGTAATAGATCCCTGTATGCAAGCAGTTCGTTTTTCGTTAATAGTTTGCAACAAAACTTTAGAAATAAAACAATGTTTTGAATGCAAAAAAAAGAAAACGCCATGCAATCGAGTTTACGGTTTCGCAGTGCCTTAAGTACAAGACGCTACTTGAGACACTGAAGTGTGACAGGTATAACGCTTTTACAATCTATTTTTAGAAGAAAAACTGAACGAAGAATAATATTCTTTTGAAGAGCTTTGTGGAAAAGAAAGTTTGATCTGTTGAGTGAATGTACACAGAGCTAAAGACGCTTACATTACCAAGAAACGTTGTCAGTGGTCACCGCGGTCTATTTGTGGCTCCTTCGGAGTGGGTTCGAAATTTCGATACCACTTTCTCGTCGTCAGACTGCCAGCGGTACTTGCTAGATTGGCGGGTCTTGGCCCTTTTGTCGACGCTAATGTCACTGGACCATGGGAAAGTAACAATGAGCCCCACGTATGGTCGCCACTTTGGTTCATGGAATGAACAGCTTTTCTCAGACATCTGCAGTATTTCTTAATGAGCCGATCTAAATTAGTTGATGACGAGTAGCTTTATAGAGAGCTTTCTCGAATATCGACATTTTATTATGGACACCCCAACGTCTCAAACGTATATCTTCGCACAGGCACAACATGCCACGCCGGTGCTTGGAAGCATTTAAAAACTTGGAGGACGCTTAAGTTTTCCCTTTAATTGCGGATTCACACTGGCTGTTGAGTTGCGGTTGCGAGGCGATTGCGGATGCGGTTCACGATCGACCCCGTTCCGACACACCGAAGACGCGGTTGGCGATTTCACGGCGATCACTCGTGATCTTTCGAGATTGCGTTTGGCAACCTTGTTTTACAATCCAAAATCCAGTTTAATTTATGATCAAAAGCCAAAATTTGGCTATATTGGCAGCGAAGATATTTTTTTTAGGATGATCACCCGCATCACAAGTTCAGGCAGCGAAAAATGGTACATGGACCATCAAAACCCGCCTGCGATTCCCTCGACTTCGCACACAATCAAAGAACAGCTAGGCGCGCCTTGGTGACTCAGAAGAGGATGCCTTTGACCCATTATTGCTTTCGAAATGGACCCTTCTCGCATGAACAGCTAACACTGTTTACGAAACAGAGGGCCAGTTTTTCCCCACGTTGTTCGCTCTTTTTTATTTTTGAGGCAGTGAGCGCCACTGGTGAGCCGTGGTGCGGGCAATGCTGTTTGGGCGCTAACCCGTCGTGGCTTCGTTGGCGGCGTACTCTCCGCTCGTCACTCACACGTAGATTGGGTCTACGGATTGTTTGACATTAGGCTCGAATAAATGCCCTTAGGATTGCCTGTGCATCTTCTGGTACGTACAACGTACTTCTTGAATACGTTATCTTTTTTTCCTTTTGGTAGTAGAAACGTTGCAGGTCGAGCTATCGCAGGTGCCCTGCCAGCTCCGTCGCAGTGTGTTGGTTACGCAATTAGGCTCCCGACGTCTCTATCGACCTTTATGTTGGTCATGCACGGTTTCGAAAGCTTTCCGTAGTTCACGCGACTGCCTTAGAGGGTACAAGAGCTGTCATTTCGCCTCGATCGGAGGTGGGTTCCGACGTTCTATGGGCAAAGACTAGCAAGGCAGCGCAGCGACGAGCTTTGGCACCACGCACAATAAACAAACTAGCCTACCCGAACCAAACCACAGGAGCGAAGCGCTTTAATATTACTAGACAATTCTTTTCGCGGCGGATTGAAGTGACGGACATAAACATATTGTTTCTTTGTGGATTTGTCTGCTGCAACGTTAGGATTAGCGACAGATGCCACCTTGTTTTGAAAGCCAACCAACCAGGTTACATTAGCGTCGAGTTGCGACTGGTTGCGGCTTCGCGGTTCGCAAAAGCGCCTGGAGGTAAATCGGTCCCGAGGCGGTTGGTAAAAACGCGCCCCAACCGCTCGATACCAGCCGCATTGCGGTTGAGAACGCTCGGATCCGCTTGGCAGTTGCGGATCCGCTTCCATTGTGAACGCGCCGTAAGGGTGGAACGCGATAGCTAGATATAGAAATTCCCGTTCGTTCCCAAGTTGTGCAAGCCTGACTGCATGGCCTATAGTCAGTACCGTCTCTGCCTCACAGCCGAGGGGTCGTGGGTTCGAAAAGTGAAATAACTAGCTTCAGTTTTTTTCTTTAAGGCTAACGAAATACTGTATAATGTGAAATAATTTTGTGACGTGCGGCGACTTTTAAGTTGCATTACATGTCATGTCATGTCATGATCACTGTCTTTCACTTTCAAACAATCCACGTTGTGGGTCGTTTGAAGTTCCTGCGCGAGGTCATCTGGCTCTGACCTCATGACGCTACCGATTAATCAGGATTTTTCCGTCACAACAACGCCACCGACGCCGACGCTGGATTTTCTGCGACGCGGTCTCCTTAATGTTATCTCGTTAAAATATATTTTCTTTCCTTAAATACGCAAGAACAATACCGTAATACTTGGGGATATTTTTGTTTTCCGAAACAGACTTTCTAGAAAGCATCTTTACTGCAACGTGAATTCCGTTTCCGCTATATGATTCTTGAGCTCGACGGATACTCGAGGGGCGAGCAACCGTCACAGTTTGGTCAGTAATTAACTAAGGTACTTAATTAACTTTTCAATTAGTGCAAATAAACACATGGTTCTAATTAGAAACTTAACTGAGCGTTATCGGGAACCACTGAATCAACTTTTTTAGAGCGACTTGAAGCTCGTGGAAAACTAGGTGCGCGCCAAAGTTACCACTCGTGAAGCAGGCGCAAAGCCAGCATTGGCTGGACGCGGATGATTAGATCATTATCGCGTTCCGCCACTGCTAGCTTTGCGTGTATTTTTTTATTGTGTACGTAATGTCCCAATCGGGTAAGACAATGTTGAAGACGCAGAAGTTCACGAGAGTTCAGATCTTCACCCTTAATGTGGAGTGTATTCGCCCACTCAGTAGACTCTCTGGGAAAATCTGCGCCATGTATGCCCGTTCTCCATTGCTCGACCAGCTACACTTTGAGCATGTATTGGACATAAAGGCTGCGTCAACGTTCGGCGCGGATCCATTCGTATGCTTTCCGTCCAAGCAATGGCGGTCAGTCAATATTGCCCGATGAACTTTCGAAAAGGTTCTATTATTGCTTCAGGAAGCTAGAGTCATAGACAGCTTAAGAAGCGGCAGGGCACGGCCAAGCATCTCATTATCGCTGCGAATCCAATCAGATTGCGGCCTTCACCGATCGGGACGCGGAAAAGACAATAGGGAGTTTTCGTAGACCGCGTTTTCCCTCCGCTAAGCCCTCCGCAGCCCGCTATGATACCCCGAACTCTACAGTCAAGGCCATCGGCGCGCAGGCGCAGTAGCGGCTTCTTCGTTGCGGAGGGCTTAGCGGAAGGGGAAACGCGGTCTGCGAAAACTCCGTAATCACGAAAGCAAGAACCCTAGACCGCTTGCATTTCGTGAGCTGTCTGCGACAGTACATGACGTACCAATAACTTTAGTCAAGGTTTAAAAGTATTTTGGTGTATCTTAGGAATACAAAACCAACAGAGATAACTTTGGTAAATGTTTTGAGCAAGTCAGGCTACGTTAGAGCGCAGCTCTTAGGCGCCCGTTCCCGGGTTCCGCGCCGTCGCCGTCGGCTTCGTCATCGGCGCAAGCACTCTAAATTTAGCGGGAAAATTGACGTCGCGTGCGGAGGAGCAGGAGGGCGAAATACGGAGTGAGGAGGCTAGAGCAGGAGGAGCGGCGAGGAGGAAGGAGTACGGGAGAAGGAGGAGGATAGGAGGTGGGGGAGCAGGAGAGGAGGAGGAGTGCTAAGGAGTTGCAATAACAAAGGTACAGAGCGTCCTCAGAAACATCCAATTCAGTGGTTTTATCAAGAAAACTCTAGCATGGTTCCTTTTCACAGGGCTTCGGAGAAAGCGTGCAAGTTATGAAAAATAACACGAAAAACCGCGAATCTCTCAACAGCGCTCTGTCTACAGTGTTCTATTCAGCGTGCAGCCTAGTTTATTTAAGTCAAGGCTGAGAGCGCTGCAATACGAGGCGCGCAAACGCAAAGTGACTTTCTTTTCTTTTTCTTTTATGTGCGCTTTTTCGAAGTCCTGAAAAACAGAACCGTGTTAGAAGTTTCTTGATAAAAAAAAATACAAACACTGAATTGGATGTTTCTGAGGCCGCTCTACAACGTTTTCTTAGAACCTTTTGCTCTAAATTGAATACTTATATCAAAAGTTCGCTATTGATCTTAATTATTTAGTTAATTAGGCAAAGTACAAAATATAGCCTGACTTGCTCGAAACAATGAACAAACGTAATCCTTTGGTTGCTTGTTCCTAAAATGCACCAAAATATTTCTAAAGCTTGGCTAAATTTACGTGGAACACCCTGCTATACACCAACACAGTGTTTCAAAACAAGCCCTTGTTTGCCCACACCGGGTGTGGGCACTGGGCTTGCGCAGAAACCAGATCCTGGAAAAGTGAAGGGTCTGCGTTTCACCTCTCCCTGTCGATACTGCTGTCGGCAGTGCCGACAGCAGCGCCTCCGCACTGTCGTGACGTCAAAGAGTTGAGTTGGTCTATAGTGTCCAGTGTGCGCCGTGCTGGCCTCCCGTGGCTCAGGTAGAAAATTATATACCGGGATCGCGTTATATGGGAGGTTCCGCGTCTCGTTATCTGGGTGAGCGAGAGCTCTTACCTCGGCCTGGATTATGGTCCAGGGTGGGTCCAAATTTGATCGCATCGACTCGCTGTACCTTGAAGCAGGCACCCCGAGAGCAGTCGCTCGAGTAGCCCTCGCACATGCCGTTCTCGAAGTCGCATGTTTCTGCAAATAAACAAAAAGAGAGAAACAAACAATTTAGGCAATGTCAGACGGGCATGATATGCGCGAAGGATGCTAGGAAGTAAAGAACGATCTTTTCCACGATGGTGTCTAATAATACTTTGTTAGGAAAATGCATCTTACTCCGCAATTAAATGCCAATTGCCTTGGTGACGACAGTCTTTGCTAAGTAATAACTGCAGGACACGAACAGCCTTAGGGTCCTTCCCTTTGAATTTGGCGAGGTGGCTACCGCCATCTATTAGCCCCGAGAGCGAACACAAGCTTCGCTGCGGTTGCCGCGCCCTGATTGGGTGAGGTGTACCGTGACGTCAGGGGAAGGACTCTGCTTCGCGATTTTGCATCCGGCTCGCTTCCCTGCCTTGGTTTCCTGGTTTGGCCCTTGTGTGCCGCGAGCGCTTCGAGCAGCAGGACCTTGTTTACCCGGTGTACAAGATGCTGGGTTAGGCCGATATCGACGTGCTTCCGTACCTTCTAAAAGCGTGCTTGTCACCTTCACCTTTATAATTGGGCTAAAAATCCCGAAAGCTATCGGCGGAGGCAATTCCGCCAATGAAACTCCCCGTCCGTCCACATGGCACAAGGCAATCGTGCGAGGGGTCGGTGAAGCGGCGGCGTAAGCTTTTCAGACGCTGGAATACACTATTCATTGCATGTTCATGATTTAGGAGAATATTACATCCCGCTTTGCAGGCCTTTCGAATGGCATTTATATCAAACGCCTTTGGGCGGTCGGCAAATTAGCTCGCGACCCCGACTATGCGTGTGCCACTCTGTGTGCGCTGGTTCGCAGATGTCTTAAGGGTCATCGGTTTGAAGACCTTTGAATTGCTCGTGGAACAGGGTTGGTTTACATCAATGTTGCTTCTTCGTAAATTAATGATATAGATCGTACACGTATGCAGGCATGTATTTTTTTTTAGAACGCGCACAATTACTGGAGTTGAATTTCTATGGTTGTTGTTGTTTGCGGGTTTTATGGCGCAAGAGCTCCGACAGCCATACTGCGCCAAACTAGGTAAGTTAAAAAACATTGGTAAAAGTACTCTGACTAGACTATACTTGACTATAGTTTGTGTAAGATACCTGTAGTTTTGAGAAAAGCTAAAAGGAGTTTCAATGGTAGCAGGAAAAACGGCCGAATTTCCTCCAGTTGCCTGTATGAGATGCATTCAACTGCCCAAAATATGCGCAGCAATAGTACCGTACTTTGGAATGTTTATACTTCTTCCTACCATTCTTCCTTTATTCCGACCTTGTGTACTAAAAAAAATATTGTTTAGTATGAATTGTCATTTCCAATTAAAAGAGACACGGCTGCAGGTGCCCAAATGCTTCTTCAGCCTCTAAACTCCATACAGCTGAACTCTCTGACAACAGAGGAAAACAGGAGGAACAGCGAGCATTCGAACCGCTGTCCAGTGGTAGATGCTGCACTAGAATAAAATGTGAAACCTGTGAAGGGTGACAGTTTGCGTGAGAAAAGCTTCTGGTATTTTGGCTTCAGGACAATTTGAGTTAGCTAAAATCTCAATTTAAGAGCCTAAGGGACTAATAACGGGCTAGACACCTTCACCTACGTTCGTTGTACATAACTTCAGTGATGATATAAACAAGTCCATAAATACCACCGGTCGAGTCCATTGAAATACTATCCGAATCCAGCAAAGGCCAAATGCGAGCAATATAAGCAGATATGAACAAATACCTTTATATGCATGTGTTCGTTCTTTCTTAACTTTAACCCTGTATTTGGGCTGTCTCAATTGGGATTCTCTCTCCATGGCCCAGACTACACTTAACACGTTGCGCGAGCAGCTATGCAGCTTTTCTGCTTCGGCGTTTTTGTTTAAAAAGAGAAGAAAAAAAAACACGAAATAGTATACAAAACCTGCCAAGTGATTCAGACCATCAGTAGCATTGACTACGCCAGATGCAAATCTATAGTGACGCTCCTGCAATTGTGGCCATATTTCTTCATTTTCATATACCAGCTGCGATTCGTGCGTTGCCTGCGCTGTCAACCGTGACTGAAATGTTGGTTGAAGTTTCACCTCCAGCTACAGGCCATACCCCAATAAAGCCGCATATGAACATTTACACTCCCTACAAAAAACGCGCACAAAAAAAATTAAAAAGAAACGACCACGCCGAGAGCTTACGTCGTCACAGCCTCCCCATAGCGAGCGGAGCGAGTCAGGCGAAAATTCTCTCCTCGCCGTGACGTCACCCCGGTTCACCGTAAGGGGGCGCCACGCAAACTTCTCGGGGCTAATAGTCATGGAAACGCGTCGAGATAGCGGAAACAGCCGTCTCTTCCGCCTCGACGAATCCGGTATCTCGGTGCGTCGGCGGCCACCCTCTCCCTCTTGAGAGAGTGGACAGGGCGATGCGCATGCGTTCTCTGGGAGTGTTCATAACCGTTAGTGGAGCATTTGGTGCTGTGAGGGCGTTGTCCAATGAAAATGAGCGGAGTAGAAACATTCATGGCAAATTGCTAGGCATTTTTGCTGCAGGCATGAAACGTTCTACTATCACAAACGTTTAGCGATAATGTGAGCTTCCAGACAGAAGACGCCTACGTTCACGCCGCTCTTCATCAGATAGTCTAACGGGTACCATGGGTGCACTTGATAGTTGTTCTTAGAATGAAGCGATACTACCACTCATCGGGCTGATAAACCGGGCGATCTTCGAGAGCCTTCCATACTCTCGAGCTCCTCTCCCTCAGTTTGCACGGGCGGTCAAGCTCCTCCTCGGCTGCCTCATTCCTCCTCACCTACCTCTCTGGTCACATAACCTGCCAGCTGACCAATCAGCGTCGAGAACCTCACTCCTCCTCTACCCCCCGTGAAGCAATCAGTCTCGAGCCTCGCAGACACGATTTTATCCAGGCGTTTCTAAATGCCAAACACCTAGGCAAAAAACGTTGCACCTTAATGTTCTGTCCTGCTACTATAGTATCAAATGACAGAATATATAAAATTCTACAGACAAAGACAATAAGAAGTGAACAGATCAAGTGCTATAACTTTTCAAGCGCCTATTTCCCACGTAAAAAAAAAAGGCTGCAGTCACTATGATGTGAACGGACACATGGCGTCTGATATCTCTCCAAAAAAAAGAAGGGGGGGGGGGGGGGGACGCGTCCCCTAAACGCGTTACACATTCAGTGGACGAAAATGATAGCTCGGAGGAGGCGATAATCGATAAAATGACAAATTGAAAAAAAAATGGCAGGATAAGAACCACAGGGCGTCTCTCTTAGGTGTTCGGCCTCTGGCACGGGCTCACATGTCTCCTTCCGTGATTAGGTTGTGCGCGCAAACTCAAAACTCACGAGGTGCCCAAACGTTATTGAAGGTAGTTCGCGCTGAACCGTCTTCATCACTCCAATCTGACGGTACAGCTGCCGCTGTACCGTCCTTCATCATTCCAATCTTGTCAGCGACTATAGTCCCTTGTCCGTAATGCCACTATTTTTCCTACCATGTATCCAGGTAGCTGAATAATTTATTTCGATCACGACCATAATTGGCGGGCATTACGCAGAAATCGAGCCTTAAATATTGCACGGTATCTGGCGATTAATCTTAAAGATCAAATTCCGGCGCCACTGGGAACCGGCGGTTCCGGTTACTGCATTTTATACGGAATTTTATACGGCATTTTATACGGCATTTTTACGGCATTTCGGTTTCTTGTGCTGCCTGCGTACCTCGTCCGTTTGTTTACCCCCAAAGCGCGCCACGTGCTCCTCTTCTCTCCCGACCTCAGCCGATGACGGTGTGCTGTTAGCTGCCTTGTCATTATGGACCATTTTACTGTTTACGAACAGGCCGCATCTTGGCTCCGAAAGAGACTTTCGGCCGCTCCGTTTTGGCAGGTCTTTCGAGAATCTTGATGTCAAAATTCCTGCGACGATGAAGTCCTACGGATCACTGTCTGAGTGTTAGCGAGGTCCTTGTGTCGTGCTGCTCAACATGTAAGAGGGTATCCATCGTCTTACACGAGTAAATGAAAAAGAAATCAACAAATCTCCCACCATCCGGTCCTTCAGCTAACCACTTAAAGAAGTTGTCGTAAAATATTTCACGGGGGCGGTGCTATGGAGGGTATTATTTTTCCGTCTCATTTGACCTGAAGTTTGTGGGGAGGTAAATGGACAACAGCGCCTCCTTCCGGCAATTTTTTGAAAAAAACATGGTCTATAGCCCGAGAATTGCTGTCGGATTTGAAACGAGAGCGCACACACAATTCTCGCGTTGTACACTCTCAAATCGATGATGAGGTACACGCTCATTGTCTCTGCTTGCATCACATTTGTTTGGTCTAATCACATTTTGAGCTTTATCATTAGCTGGAACCCTCCTATCCTTTACCATGGTTGGCCGCCCCCACCTACTGTAGGGACGTGAACTCACACACGGTTTTTCGAGTGTATACTTCCGGGTGCTCCAAAGTGAGGTAAATTTGCTCGTTTGAGCCATTTCTAAAAAATAACGATCAATGATTTTTTTAATTTTTTTTATTTACGTCCGTCTTTTATCTCTTTCTTTTGGCGTCAGTGTCCCTGCAATTTCTAAATTAAAAAAAAACATATTTTTTTTTAATTCAGCGAATACTTTAAAATAAGGTCAGAGGAAATGATCAAGACTTATGAGCTAGAAAGTAGATCAATTCGTGTTAATGTTTGATCTCGTTGTTCAACCCAAGTATCTTCTGTTCGATTGTTTCAATCTGAGCTAGCGATGTCGCGATCTTTAACCAGATCTCCACGTTCGACATATTCAGCGAACCTTTGAACTTCTAGCAAAGATGGACAAAGTTCGACTCATGGTCACTTTTGCCGGACTTCTACGCATTAACTTTTGATTTCCGGAAACGAATAATTTATAAAGTTGTTTATATTGTATACCTTATAAATAACTAAAACCAAAGAAATATGTCATTCAACGCTTAAGTCAATTTAATATTGTGAAATAATGAAATAATAAGAGAAACAAATAATACGTTTTTTTCTTCTCAGGGGAGGCTAAGCTCGGCACGGAGAGATCAAGGCGAGTTCTCCGCCGAACTCGCCGCCCGCCGCGATTGGTCGGCGCCGTGCATGACGACACGCGACGTCACTCCCTAGGTCATGACGTCACAACGGAGAGTTTGAAGCGGTCGGAGAGCGGCTTTCTCGAAACTCGCGGCGAAATGCGCTGACGTCATTGTGAGGTGGCAGGAGCCATCGAGGATGGGAAAAGCATGCGGGCTCCGACCTACACGATTGGGCGCGATATAAGGAAGAAGAGTCAAAAAGGGCAGTGTTTTTGTTCGGGTTTTGGACGTCAGTGTAGGTATTTAAGCCACGCCAACGCGTTTTGCAGGGACGACGTTGATTTTCAACGACACTATCGCCTATTGAAAGACGTGGTAAGGTGGCTGTGCGATGAACTGCGTGGCGATCCTGGCTTGAGACGGTGGAGCCATGCACGGACCGTCGTCACCATTGTGAATCCTACAAACAAATGTGCTTTTTCGGCAATCAGCAGCCAGGAACACCATTTATCATCACTTACAAGCTTTTATAACTTTTGTGATGGTTTGCTGCGCTGAGTAGATGCTAGGAAAACGCACCTAATAAAATTTAAACTAAAACAGAGGATCAAAAAAGCAAACGTTGTATGCTTGTACAGCCGGAAGTCAGTGTGCCTCAGTGGGCGCCTGGTGTCTCAGCTGTAGTTGAGCAATTTAGCCAGTGCGGTAGAACCACTAGCTCGGGGTTTTTAACGCGCACCAAGCAGTATAGTGATACACGACCGCAAGCCGGTGTGTATCCCTGGGTTCTGCAGCGCGGGATTTTGCTCCACGTGCTCCGAGCTATTAGGGAGTTTTCGTAGACCCCGTTTCCCCCTCCGCTAAGCCCTCCGCAACGAAGAAGTTGCTCTACGCCTGCGCGCCGATAGCCTTGACTGTACAGTTCCGGGTATAGTAGTGGGTTGCGGAGGGCGTTGCGGGACGGTGAAAACGATCTTCGAAAACTCCCTACTGTGCGCTACCCCACTCGGCCAGTGATTCCCCTAAAGGATACAAGAAATATAACATACATAAATGGCGCAGAATAAAAACTGTGTAATTTCTTTCTCATCTTTCTCCCCTCACGCCGTATTTTGGAAATATTATTCTGGCTTTGTGGCTTTGTGGCTTTGTGGTGGGGGGGGGGGGGTTAAAAATAAGAAAGAATTTATACAGTTGATAGTCTGCGCCATTCATGTATGCTGTTTTTCTTCTACCTTTTGTTTTAGTTTAAATTTTATCACGTGCGTTTTTCTTGCATCTGCGCAGCGCAGCAAAACCGTCACAATGTCTAACCAACTAGCCCATATCCAAGGTTTTTTTTTATAATCAGCATCCATGTTGTTACCGAGTTTTATTTGGCATTTACGATTTTAATCAAATTAAACCCCTCACTATGGTGCGTAGGGGCAAATCGAAACTACGCTGGGGAACATCGCCGCCGCTCGGGGGGGGGGGGTCGAAAATGTAAGAGGAGGAGTGGGAATCTCGCCGGGCGGAGTCAAAAGAAGCTCTTCTCCTCCCCCGTTACGTCGCATCGGAGAGATTCTCGCCGAAGTCGAGCTTAGCCCCCAGGTGAGGTCAGCTCGTTTTAAATTTTTTCGCGTGCGCCAGAAAGGTAAATTTTAATAGAACTTTTCTGAAACTTTGCTTTAGAAGTCAAACCTGGTCAAACTCACACCTCGACAGGTCCGCGGACGTCGCCAGCATGTGGACATGTACCACTACTCTGAGATGAACGTCAGAGATTCTGTCTTAGCAGTCCTATAGCGCTGGAGAATGTCCTTATATACAGCGAAGAGAAAACTCGCGAAACATTGATGTCAGGTGAACCAATGAAGTATGACGGTCTGTTTCTGCTCGTATTGTCCGCAATAGTAGTTTTTATACCTTAGTGCCGGTTGTTGATAGATGTAGACTACCGGGTTGGATTGAAAAAATGAGACCCATTTTTGTGGCACACATACAATGTGTATGCGCATTGCAGTAAGCTGCAACTCCGTAAGATTTTGATAGTAGCATAACATTAAATAAAAAACATATTTGACCAAGCAACAAATAGAGGAAGCATCAGGAAAAGCCAACACAGAAAAGTGAAGGGGTTAGCGGTAGGGTTTCCGAAAGTTGGGTGTGAATGGCGATTTCCCAAATGGCATGCTAACGCATTTCTTAAGAACCCACTAATGGATCTTTCTGTTTTTTTCCCGCGGCCGCATTTAGCATGTCCGACATAAATCGCTACATAATGAAGTCGTGGAGCGGCTCGGATGTGGTTACACTCGCAGCAGCAAGATATAATCCTCCCTCAGAATCGCTATTGCGAAGCGGACAGACGTGGCGCGGCGGTCACCTTGAATTGCGACACCTGTTGGCTTCCCTTAGTCTCGCCAAGACTCGTTCTGGCGAGAGCCACGCTATTGCACTGCGCTACGTTTCTTGCAATTTTCGAAAACTAGCGCACCTCCGCTAATTATCCGCTAGCATTGCACATGCGCAGTAGTCTCATCACTCTAGTGTGTAGCGCAGCGGAAATGCCAAAGCGATCTACTCTCTGTTGCGACCAGAAGTTCGCGCTGCAACTTTGAAGCATGATTTTCAGCGCGCGCCAGCTTCGTTGCCATGCCGACGGTAGCCTGCGCTAGCTATATGCAGGAACTGGATAAGAGCGCCATTGGCGTGTTTAGGGCCTTTATTTATTGCTCTGTCAAAACAAATATTCAAGTACCGTGTTATGCGAATCTCGAGACCGGCCTCGCCAAAACTGCCCGTTCCATGCACACCTCACGCTCGACACACAGACGCGCTTACAATGCTACAAACCTTTCTTCATTTGCCCATGTAAGTAACTGAAAGCAGGTACACGAACTTTCTTTTGGAAGGGCAATTGGAGCATGTTTCTTCTCACGGCCTTTCAGCGTATAAAATTCGAACACATTCCCGACGTCTATCGCTCGATACACCGTTGCGCGAACAGTTCCCACCTACTTTCTGGAAAGAATCAAATTTTCGTAGATATGTACGCAAGAGGCTCGCAATACTAGCGGGAGTTTTTGCCGTCACGCTGAGCGGAGATTGTGCTGGCAACCGCAGGACCATGAAATCCACAGCGTGTGATATCTACAAGAAGTTGGCAATGAAAGGAGACACCCCGGTCTTTTTGTGCAAGGTTGTTGCGAAGCGGACCAGTGGAGCTGGGAGCGGTCTCCACCCACGTCCCCGCTCCTCTAGTTCTTCCCTCGTCCGCGAGAGGTCGATGGGAGGGTTGGAGTTGCAAACAGTCGCTCTTCAGCAGCTTTGCATGGGCGCCGCCATCTTTCTATCATGTGACCCTGCCGGTATAGCTGAACTCTAGTTTCTCATCAGTGGAGTGTGTTTTCTGCTGAGTCCCCACGTAAGCTTTATTTTCGTGTTCTTGTTTCCTATCTACGTTAAGCTTATCTGGCTTTAATATAAAGTTGCTATATTTTGTGCCCCAAGTTAATATTTTAAATTATTATTGAACCTATGCAGTGTTCTTTTTTAATTATCGAATATTATAAGACTGCAAGTGGGTCCACGACACAAAAATATGGCCCGAAGAATAGCTTATTCTAAAGGCGCTGTCACCTTGAAAAAAACACTTGGACAAGCTTGACCGTCAACACAAGGGAAACATGTTTCCGGCGACCCTGTCACATCGCGGGAACGTCAACTGTTGGGAAACACGTGTTTGTCGCCCGACAACCGCGTTGACCGACTTGTTCTCCGACACTCCGAGAACACCCTTGTCACACCGAGCTGACGGCGCGGCCAACACGAGGAGCACTGAGCCATCTTGTTCGTTTACCCTTTTTCGTGTGCGGTACGGCGTCGTTGGGAATGTCGTAAAACAATTTCAGCGTCTTCAAAGTGCCAAAATTACCACGAAATGACTTCCACCAGTGACAGATGGGAAAAAGTGTAATGAAACTAAGTGTCATGTCCATATTTTATCGAAATGATCTTCATTCGCTGAGAAAGCAGCTAACCCTAAGAGAAGAAGAAAATATCGCTGCCAATTTTATCATTTACGCCATGCCATGAAGCAGTACTACGTTTAATAAAATTTCAATTTCAACTGTAAGAGACGCTGTCAACCACTGTTCCTCAAAGCGGCTTGTGTAGACTGGCGCTCAGTTGTAATCCTCTAAGATCGACTGACGGTTGAGCCGTCACAACAATCTGTGTAATAAAGAATTTTCAGTGCCTTTTTTTTTGTCTTTCCTGTTTGCTATGTGATTGCTTCATGCGTCCAAAGTTTCAGGGGTTTAAAACAATCTTACGTGGCTCCAGTTGCCGCTTTGAAGCTCTAAATATAAACGATCACTTTCGGCAGCAGTTGCCTTCAAGCTCCAATTTTTGCATCGCTCGCTATTGCGGATGATTTTTGACATGTTTTCAAGCAGTAAGTACGCATCCTATTTTTATGATTCTAGAAACATGTGAGTTAATCATTTACGGCAAATCAAATCTTAACTGAGTCTTTAAATGCTCAATACTGTTACATGCTCAGCTGCACGCCAGGCTTGAATATTGCTAAATTGAATTTGCAAGCCCTAATTTCGGTGAATTAATTTTAAGAAACACGTTACTGATGGTGTGCTTTATGCCCGAAGGTGTCCGTGTTGTCGTGTTGTCGCCACAATATTCGCTCTTCTACCAAACCGGACAACACGCGTTGTCCAATACAAGTTGCTGCTAATTTTGCTGCCGAAAGCTGCCACACCGAGGCAACAATGCCGCTGTCGTCCATGTGGAGCTGGTGTACCCGCAATGTGACAGGTCTGTTGGGCAACAGAGCCAACGACCAACATGTTGCCCGACTGTTGATTAACATGTTGTGTTGATGTCGCCATCGTGTTTCCTTAATGTAAAAATACCTTCAATATTCGAAAGTTTCGGAAATTTTCATCAGGTTACCGTAAGGATCCAGCCGTCTAGCGACACCCGAGCTACTTTTAATTGTCGTATTTGTAAGGTAAATTATCTTTAGGCGCAATGTTGTCCAAAGTACCTTCCATTTTGTTGAAGTGTAGCAGCATGTAGCAGAGTAAGGATTAAGTTGGAGCAAACGGCGCAGCAATGACATCATAGTAATCTGTGTGAACCATGAGAGCGAGCAGTCACCAAGTGTTGTTAAGGCAGACGACCAGGCAGTCTTCCCTCACCACGATCGACGTTTGAAACTCTTCGATCTTCGGTTTTCACGTGTGCTCGCACGCCTTAGCCTAACGTGAGAACTGGTAGATCGGCCGACTAGGATGAAAACCGACATGAACATCTTTCGAGATTGTCCCGCTTTCAGCGCGAGCTTCCAAACTTCGACAGTGCTTCGGCGTCTCGCGAGTCTCGTGCGTGCACGCGCAGCAGAAGCACGGCGGAAGGCAAGAATCACGTGCTTCAGGTCGGGCGTTCGAAAGAGGCGTCATGCCGTTTTCATCTTGTCAGCTACAGAATTAGAATGAGTTCCATGTGGCTCCTAAAGCTTGAGTCACATTTATGTAAACGATTTCTTGCGCATTTAAAAATCTCGCGAACCGACGACTTCGAAGCGTAAAGTTCGTAAATGAGAGAAGCCGTTCGGGATTAATCTGACACCACTGTACCAACGAAGAGCTAGGTCCGAGTAGACTTTGATGGATACACGACCATAAGAAGTCGTCGAAGCAGCCATGCAATGTCGCCGCCGTTCTTCCTTTAATTTGGGGAATGCGGACATTGGAACTGGCCCTCAGGCATGGACACTCCTCGGATGCGACGCGCTAGGAAGGCATGTTAAGGGCACACGACGGTGGATTCGCAAGCAATCGCTGAGCACGTTTTGCCCGCTAAACGCAGCTTACGCGCGTCCCATTGCAGTCGGCTATCGCATGCGAGAGGCCGGCAACGAGGGCTTTGTAAGCTGGACGAGCAAGCGCGCGATAAAACTTGAAGGTCGCCATTGGGTGCTTGAAGGGCGTACCGAACGGTGCGGCTCGGGTAACTGATGCTCGATAAGCGTCTATATTAAGAATAGTATAAAAAGTATGACCAAAGATTTTCTGGAAATATTTCTTCAACAACAAAAACAAAAGGGGACTTTAAAAAAATATATATATTCACTTCTGTTACTGTCGTGATAACTGTAACGCATATAGTATTAAAATTGGTTTCCTTGGGTACTTATATTTTTATTTATTTCTTAGTTAGTGGGGTTTTATTTTATATCTTTTGATACCGGGATTGCGTTGCCCAAATGCTGATTTGTTTTGGTTTGAGTTAATGTAAAAGGAGAAGGCGTTCTAGAGTAGCCCCGCTATAAAACGCCTGGCCTGCTAAATGAAAAAAAAATTATAAAGAACTTAAGTGGTGTCCAAATATGTTTGTGAAAAAGGTTTCAGAATAAATCGCCAATCACCAATTTATTATTAAAAATAAGATGCATCTAATCTGAATTTGTTTATTTACACATCCGAAGGAATCTGAGTTCTTTAACCCCGCGTTGTTTTTTTTGCAAAATATTATAAAAAACAAACATTTCAACTGATCAAATATTTATCACTTACCCCAGCTATCCAGTGACGCTTTGCCACACTGATTTTTCTGGAAGGCTCATATCAAGTCCTCATCACCAGCGTCTCTCCATTCGAGTTTCCTTAAAACTGATTACACAGTAAACAAGTCCGACAGCGCCGCCCTAGAGGGCCCACTTGACCCTCTGTACTTTGTTTCAGCTACAGTCCAGACAGAGCCGACGCTACGAGCTAATGCGACAAAGCAAGCAGCGCCAAAGGCGAAATTCATTGAGCCTTTTATGTTTATGATTGGTTTAGCAATAAATGAACTCGTACTGAAACATGACGAACACTATGATGGCGCACTTTTAAAGCCCTCTGATTGGTTCCCTCAGCTCGTAGCGTCGAATGCGTCAGGACGTAAAATGAAACGAAGCGTAGGCGGTTATATTCACGAATGAAATTGCTCAAGATATCACCATGCACGACCGATAATATACTTGACGATCTTAATTAAAACTGCAAACGTGAAGAAATCGCAATATTGGTTTTATAAAAAAAACTATCAAGAAAAATAAAACTCCTGGGGCGTCGATTTTCATTTTTTTCCTGTCGATTCATTATTCTTCAAAGGGATGAAGGATATCTCATGTTTCTCAGCATTAAACAGAACAAGCATGACAGAGCAGACGTACAGCTGCCGACTAACTGTCTGGTTTGTTATCTTATCGATTATCTTAATGCAGGTTCGGACATCCGTTTGAGCATGACTGATTGCGTTCCACGGAACTTAGATAACAAAGTTTTTGTGCGGGATTTTGGCATAACCTAATCAACTCCAACGTGCGTCACAGATTAGACACGACAGCATCATCAGGAATCGACTGGAACTTTTCTTACCGAGTGAGAAAAAAGTTTTCAGCCGAACGTTGCCACAGTAGTCGTGTCGAATTTGCGCGCAGCGATGGCTTTCCGTAGCTGACATCGAAAAATCAACACCACGAATTTGTTATCTAGGTGTTGCTTCGTTGAGACCTCTTATGACCACGTACGACTAGACAGTCACCAAGGCCACTTAGGCACGCGCAGCGCGTCGGAGGTGGAGCGCAAGGAGTCCTGAACGGATTCATTTTACTCAAACACAAACACCTAGAACAACATGTAAGCTTCTTGTATTGCCCGTTTGAATTCCACGAGATTCGGCGTAATGAAGCAGACTTTAATTCAGCCGAAATGAAATCAACGTTTAAAGGTATCTCCATTATTCCCATCATGTACACCATTAAAAAACTGGTCCAATCCGCTATTTAGTGCAGTTTAATTTTATATATTTCAGTCGTAATTTTAGTTAAATAATATGGGTGAAAAAAATTTGCGCATAAATGCAACAGGTGGCAAATGAAGAAATAAATATCTCAGCAATTTACACAATTTCCGCTAATATATTTACGTGTGTTGCTTGAACGTTTCATGTCACATATCCCAAAATTGTACTACAAATATGACCAATGTCTCTAATGGTATAACTTGTGGGACATAAGCCTATCATGTGTCCAACGTGAAACAGTCTAAACGAATGAGGAACTAAATTTCCAGGGCTTCATTTATCTTCCCGTTCATGGAAATAATGTCGGGCGCATATTATCCTTTGGTTAATTTTTGAAAGCTTAATGCTGGAAACCTTAAAAATTTAGGTTCATGCGAATAGCTCAACGTTACAACTTTAAACACTGATAATAAAACCTACACCGAGCAACACCACTTCAATATATAGCACATAACGTTCAACGCGTTTCTGAGTTTACATTTTAAATAAGAGAAATGAAGCTCACTTATCGACCCTGATTGAATGGCCGTGTTTTGTGTACTCGTACGATAAACTGATTCGTCACTTTAAAAGAAAAATAGAACTAGCAGCAGTAACACGAGTTGAATCGATTCCATACGTAACATAATGCAGCTCATGGGAACAGGAAAACAGTGGATAGACAAGTAATGTAACGTGGTTAGGAGGGTGAAGTGAATCCAAAATCAAACACTTAAACCTTATTATGATGATCGTGTACAAGCTGGTTCACGGTCATTCCACTCACTAATTACGTTATTACTGGAAACTGTTGTTTATGGGCACAAAAAATAAGAGATTATGATGGTGATTACGAGATTAACCTAAAAGTGGTTTAACCAAACTTTCAATTAGAAAATGGTGCCCGTTCCGGGCCTATGACGTCATTCACCTGCATGTATTCCTGTGTATCGTCGGCCCAATTTTTTCAATAAAAATTTGTGAAGATACTTTATAACCTTTGAATAAGATGATGGTTTGCCTTGACGATTCAGCATCTGGTTCGTACCGCTCCATTTGAGTGGAGAGTAAGTGTTCGGCGATGACTAGCTTATTTTGGCGGCGAACAAAACGCAATTAGTTTTTCCGGGGACACGACGTATTTTATAAGAACATCATATATTTCCGTTAAAAGCATGTGGATGAGGATACAACGCATCTGTACTTAAAATACTTATTCAAAATAGTCGCTAAAACAACCGCAACTAACTGTGTGTGAAGCGGGTATTAGTGTGGCCAACACCCTTAAAAGAGCCGTCGCTTCGCATACTTGAATGGCAAAGGCAGCGGCACCACAGAGTGCCATGCGTTAGATATGTCAAGCCACGTACACGTGTGGAAACTGGAAGGCGCGAATGGCAGCTGGGGCGTCGTGGACTACGGTGGGACTATACACGAACTTAGCTCTTTTACGTCACGGTGCGGTGGTGGCGCGTCGGGCGCACTTCCTGTCTGGGACTGTGGGCAGGAGTCACCATGTGAGACGTGTATTCCTGTGTTGTTTTGAAAGGAACTTGATAAAAACCTGCCTTCTCGTCAAAACGCCGCGACTGGGACTGTACCATAGAGTCGGGAATGGTTTGTAGGTCAGTTTTCATGCGTTTTCTGCCTGCTTGGTTCGTCCGAGAGCCTGAATAGGGGCCGTGAAAAAGGAAGAACAGACGGCGTCGGACCACGATTGCTTGGGGAGGAAGCATTTTTGATTGAATTCACGGATACTTGTGTTCGTCAGATTTATTAGTTTTGTTCCAACATGAACGCGGAAAAACCGTCAAGTTGCACGGACCGCCTACGGACTATGTTCAGTGCGTGATCATGTTCAAACGGCCGCCTCATCGTTCGAGCAGTCGTCTGCTCTCTCAAACGTTTCTGCTTGTCGTCTGCTCGTTCAAACGACAGCGGCCAGTAGACCAAACGTTGACCCGGTAATTGCGATAAGAAGTTCAGGCCTCGAAAGACGTTTAACTTTAAAGGTTGGTTTGGTTAAGTTGGTTCGGTGTAAACAGTAGATATAAGGAGATGTTGGTAATTGTTACCAGTGGCCATCATGGACTTGTAATGCCCGATTCACTCGGTCCGATCCTGCTTGCGATTTTCAGTATCGACGTCGACATCTCAACTACGGTTCAGGCTTTTGCAGCCCGAGTGACGTCATGACTGAAAATAGCGAGCAGAACCTCACCACGTGAATCAGGCTTTAGCGTCCATTCTGCGGCGTCCACGCGGAATGAATCGCCGGATGTTACAATATTCACGCCAAGTTTTGCGGTGTAACGAGCCTCGTTAATTTCGCTGAGGCCGCTCAAGTAGTCGGACATTGCCAGGAAGACGTAGAATCAACAATGCCGACGGGAAAAAGAGCACGGGGACCCACACCGACGCCGACAACATCCCATTCCAATGGTTTGTTTATGGGCGACGGCGAGCTTCTTGCCCACACCCCCTCGCGCATGCGCGGCGTCGGTGGCGTCCTCTAGGGGCGCTCCGGTTTGCTTGTAAACATGAGTTGGTGTATAAATGCGACATTTTCAGATCTTGTTGGAGTGTGGGACGCAGTAGACGAAGCGCGGTAAACGGAGCAATTAAAACGCGGCGGTGGCGAGCAGACCTCTGGCGCCGGCTCGCGGCAAACATAAGGAACAAACAATCGAGAGTACCTTAACCCCTTGCCGAGTGTGAGCACGTCTATGCTCCGTTTCACCTTAACGATGGACTGCAACAGAACGCGACAAACCATCCGAGCCTATCCGATGACGTTTGTGTCACGTGACTTTTGAAGGGGACGCAGCAACGCGCCGGACGCGTAATCACGAGATGAGTTCAAAACGCTGGCTTCGTTGGGATGGCTCTTGGCGTCCGTTGAGGTCCACCATAAGGTGAAACAAAGTATAATCAAAAGAACGCAGGCATTATTTTCTTGCATATTTTTATTTTATATCGCCCTTCGTTATTTTTTGCAGAAGCCTGAAGCGAGTTCATTTTAGGGAGCAGAACGCCGCTGTCTGTCTCAAGGCACGAGGTTCTCCCCCCGACTGCAGTAACACGGATGAACACAAGGAAGACCTTCGTCTGGCTCTGGTCTCTAATCAGTGAGAAGAAGAGCACTGCGTAAGCGTTTTTCTGACGAAATGCTTGTTGACTTACGTCCCCGGTTGGGTGACGGAACTGGTTAGGCTCCAGCACTATAACACATTCCGCGTTAAAAGGGTGTTCGTCTCATTTCACCGAAACATGATTTTCGACATTTTTACGCCCTTCAAGAGTAAACGGCGTTCCCTGCAACAGCACTCTATGATATGCTTAAAAAGGGTGCAAGAAGTGTTTACCCATGCCTGTCAGTCTCTAAAAGAGTCGGTTGCCACCCTCGTGGGTGTAAATTTTATGTGTCGCTCTGAGCAGCGACACTCTTTTCTCACACTGACCAATGCCACCAAAACGGTCATTCATCCGCTTGTGTTACTTGATATTTGTTTACTTTCTAGCGGCTCGTGGGCGCCGCCATTATGGTGCTGGAAGCAGTGCGGGAGCCGTTTCAGACAACTATCGATCTCGATCGCGACTTTTTCAGCGGTAGATTAGGCGCTGAAGGATCGCTCCGAATGAGTTTGGCTCTCTTGTGAACTGTTTTAGCAAACACAAAAATAGAAAAAAAAACACATCTTGCATCATCCCTCAGGTACGCCGCCCAAAACTGGAGTCAAGCGGCAACTCTGATTGTGCGCACAAGTACGGCTAAAGTGTCGTCACTCTAAAGCTTGACCTGTTCAGTGACTCTAGTAAGAACACTAATGGCCAATTCGTCTGGGCCCGCATCGCACCGGTGCAGTGCGGTTCGTGGTACACGGAAGGCTAGAGGGGAGAGGGGAGCTTCCTTCTCTCCTTGCCAGCCTTTCGTGTACTGAAGTGGAAAGAGTTTACTGCACTGGACGGGTGCGGTGTGCCCCCGACGAATAGGATATAATAAAAAAGTAGCATGTCCATCTCGCTCCCCTCCCTCCCCCCGCTCCCTCTTTAACCCCTCTCGTCTCGTTTGTGTAGCTAGCCAGAACATCCCAGAAATCAAGGTCGTAAGGCTGTATTCACTCGTCGCACACCGAAGGCCATAGCGGGCCACAGGTTAGACACGCCTGCTCCGTCGGCGTTCGGCTCTGACTCGTGCTCAATCGAAGACGTTGACGTAGCACTCGTGTTCGAGCACTACCCTTCGCTATCCTCGGCTTAGGTAACGTGGAAACATTCACCACTGCTACGGTGCCTGCAACGAGTCTCCGACTGCTGCGTTCTTAGCGTCCTTATGCCGCCCTTACATCAAAAGTGGTCCGGAGGTTGCAACAAATGACGTCACAGAAGCCGCAGGGTCCCGCTTACGGACGTCGCGATCCTGGCGGTTGGGATCGTAGAAATGCTGGCGAAAAGCACTAGCAAACACGAGTGTCGCCGTCGTCACAGCGTCCCGGCTCCTGGCTGCGAAAGCTACAGTGGGCTGTAAACTTGGGGAGCGACCTGCAGCAGAACGGGCGTCTGCCACATCCAACACCTTTGCTGGGACACCGCCAGGATCGCGACCGGCGACAGCGTGACACCTTTATGACGTCATGGGGCGAAAATCGAGGGACAACTTTCCCGAACCTGGTAAAAACAAATTCGGAGAAACGTGCCAGGTGCCATAGCTCTACCAATACCACCTATGGATGGCCATTCCTCTGCCGGTCGCGTATGCATTACTCAACAAGAATATTCGATTACTGGTACTCCTACATTAACATAAAGTGTTGAATTATATTACTTGGCATCTTGGAACAAAAAGTAATTTAAGTATAATAAAAACATATACTGTTAATTTTCAGATTATTTTAAAATCTTTGCGTGATTATCATATGTGACTTTGAGAAACGGAACTTGGGGTTTACAAGATGTCAAAAAAAGCTTGCAACGTTGGGAAAACAAATCTAATTCACGAGTTTTTTGCCGTTTCTAAAACAGGTGTCCTGTGCTGTCTCTTTCCGAGTTAGAACTATCGCGTTACGAACTACTCATCTCAATATTTATGGAACCGCTTATGTTGCATAACACAAGGAGCTCAGATATTTTGTCACGCCACAGCTTTGACACTGTCTGGTTTCGATTATCTTGCTGGTGCTAAAATGTGCCATAAACCGCATCCATATTTTTTTCGTTTTCTTTTTAACGGAGCGGGTGGATTGTTTTAAATGGTTAATAAAGGCGCAGGGGCTACATTAAACATAAAAAAGTTACTAAAAAGCTTTTGTAGAAAAGGTGGACATTACAGATCCGCCTAGAACCATGGAAAACACTATGTAAACTATCCATTAGAAAACCTGACTTCCTTTTCTCTGGCTCAATAAGAATGCTTTTTTTTTGTCGTTCGATCCCAAACCTTGCAAATTATAAATCGGAAATATCACCGAAACTTTAAGCTTAGAACGTGGTTACTACGGAGCCGTAAATCCGGACATCGAAGGAGGAAGATGTTGAAATAATAGTAACGATTTCAAGGTATTCTTTTTTCTTTGAAAAGTAATAAGATAACGTGTGTGATTACTCGCTAACGAAAATATTGAAATGTTAAATATTTAAAAGGAAATAAATTACAATTATTTCGATCACTTGTAATTAAAATTTCTGGTTTTCATAATCTATCTTTTCGCGAAATTCGGAAGGTGTTTCCCGGTGTTTATTTTTCACTTAAAAATCGGGGATTATCAGACTTTGTTTTAGATTCTCGATATTTTATGTTTGAAAGTTATGTTTTGTGTTTCCTATTAAAAAAAATGAAGTTCAGTTGCCATGACCCGTTGTGATGAAAGGACCTTGACGAGCTAAAAGGCAAACCCCTTTTGGCGGTAGTTCAAGATTTGAAAGGAAACAAAAGTGGCATTTGCTCAGGTGCACTGACCCTCTGCTCTTGTAGAGTTTATTCGCAAAACACAGTCTTTTTTGCTTTTTATTTTTTCGTTGTGACCTCGAATTTCGCAGTTCGGATAAAAACGGATTGAAAACAAATTACTGGCGAGTGCTGTATGAATTTTGTCCGAACTATCCGGAAAAACGGAACAATACTTGTGATGTACCCGTACAAGTCTGGCTTGTGCACAGGTTAGACATGAGCGCTACGTGAGCTTTCGGGAGGGACTCGTGCAGGCGACGTTGCGATAGGATGCACAAACCCCAGCCGAGCGTTGTACGAGCCGCAGCAGAGTGGAGTAGCAAATCTAGCGCTCAGGCCCTGCTATCTAGACGGTATTTAGGCCCTCTCGTTATCTTAGGGGGTGTGGTCGTACGCAGCACTTTGCTCTTGCCTTATCCGGGAACGAAAGTCCTCTGCGATGAACGGCGGTGTTATCTTTAGGAACACCGGACTTAATGGGACAAATGTTGTAAGACATAAAGAAAAAAGTGAAAGCCGTTTACAACTCTCTGTAACGCCGAATTAGAGCGCAGCTCTTGAGGAGGAGGAGGGAAGGGTACTGGGGGGGGGGGGGGGTCACGGATGCCGATGCCGATGAGGTCATCAGTGACGTCACTGATGACGTCATCACTGACGATGACGATGTGGGTGCCGATGACGTCCTCAGTGACGTCACTGATGACGTCACTTGTTTTGTTTCTATTGTTTTGTTTTGTTTTCTATAGGCGCCAGGATGTTTCCGTGGCGTCCTCTTCTGGTTTCCGTTTGTGACGTCATGACCAGAATTTTCTTCGCCGTGACGTCAATATTAGTAATCTTTACTACTTTTCATCAGTCTGTCTATGCTGTTGGAGCAAACTTGATAGTTAAGAAAACTTAATCGGTCATCCATTGGCTGCTGCTCCTCGAGAGGAGCTGTGACGTCACGGTCACGTGCTGGCGATGAAGTTTGGTGTATGCTCGTTAATATTGTAAAGTTTGCCCTAGACGTCAGAATGTCGTCACGATGAGGTTGTTATCGCAAAGAAAACTTCGAGAGTTTGGGAGCTCGATGCCTGGAAAGTTTATTGGTAAAGATGGCGTAACTTTGTGGCGCGCTGCCGGTCCCCCAGCGTGACGACAGAATGTTTTGAGAACACCGCGACGCCATTCTGCTCTCGGCTAAGAAGTTTGTCGGGAACTATCGACTCGCGAGGGGAGCGACGGGGTGCGCTCTGTGAGCAGATCCGCCCTGATCTAAAACCGGACCTCACGACCGCGCGTGTGATCGCCTTTGAACAGCAGGTGTTGTGCGCCCTGCGATTCTACGAGGCCGGCGAACACCAAGGCACGGTGGTCATGGAGCGACGAGCAGTTGGCGGTGCATCAAAGTACGGTGCCTCGGGCGCTCAACGCCGTCAACACCGGGATCGTCGGCAATTCGGCGGATCGCTGGATTCGCTTTCCGCCAACGGAGGAGGAGGCCAGAGCGAAGGAGGGCACAGCGGCCGTCAGCGCCGCCGCCACCGCCGGCAGGCCGTCGTGCTTACGCGCGGAGCACACACCCGGGCATTTCAGAGATTTTTCTAATCCACCGGCTCTTTCCAAGCAGGACCTTCTACGTTGAGGAGGGCCGTCCTCATCGCGGTGATGAACATCGAGTCTGCTGCTGCCCGGAACAACACTCGATTTGCGACCATGTAATCAATCAGCACGTTGAGCAGTCGCTCCGAGCGGCCAGCCCCTTGTGTCGTGCGATTTTCCGTTGACAGCCATTGTCGTCAGAGAAAATAGCAGAGCAGGAACGGCGCGAACCTCGAATGCCGTCCCAGTTTTAAATAAATGCGAACTATTAATGATAAAATAACGTATGTTATTTAAGTATTTGGATAACGGGTATCTCTGAATTTATTTTGTACCCTTGTTCCTTTTTCTTTTTTAAATCCCCGCAGGCGACGTTTTGCGGTCTCCCCAGAGTTCTTTCAGGGGACATTTTCAATGCTCAAAATCTATGAAGCTCAAAGCCAACAAGTGCCGTGAGCGGTGACGTCGCAGTGAAGATGCCTCCCAATGAAGTTGGGTGCTTGTGAAGATCTGGCTCCTCCACCGTGGTCACATCACAACGAACTTGGCTTATTCGAGTATCCAGCTCGACGCTCGCCCTCTCGCGGCGGAAACGAGAAGCGCTCTAGTGAGGGTCCTCCGATTCTCCAGCTCAGCAGGCACGGCGGAACTACACGCGATCATAGCTTGCGAAATGTCATTTCCGAATGCAAACAACACTCTTCACTGTCCCAATGTAGTGCTGCAGCCGGCATGGGATTGTACTTTACTAGAGAGTTTTAATATCGAGTATAGAAGCAAGCCCTATGCATTTGCGCTAAAGTTACGTGCTCCAACCTGCACGTGCGCGCCATCGCCATGCGCCAACCGAAGACCACAAGTTTGGGATCCGCGCGAGCGCAGTGTGGAACACGCAAGGCTAACGCAAACACACAGCGCTTACACACAGCGTTCGCTCGTATACGCAGTACAAAAACTCACTACTTCTTCACCGGTTTCCAACGCCAACGAAACCTGCTGCAGTGAGCAGACGTGCAAGCAGGTACTCGTTCCTTCGAACTGCAAAGGCTGAGATTGGCGAAACGACGGCGTGTAATAATTCAAGGAACTAATTGTTCTAAAAATATTCGTAACTAAACAAGAAAAATCAGTTTATTCTTCTACTTTTTTTCTTTTTCTTGGGGGGGGGGGGTGGAATTTGGTCTGGAACTATATTGGCGGCTGACTTTGGAAGTTTTGCCGATTGTCGAAAGTCGCGACTTTGATAGCACTACTGAGTTTACCCATAATTGGTGTAATTTTACGGGAATCTCTCACATCCCTAGAATGTTTTCATTGATTTTGGACTATTTTTATTGTATTGCTCGTTAATTGAAAATGCTGCAATCGGCACCAGTGATCATAATTAGCACACCTTTGATCGTCATACTTGTTCGTGCGTTTGAAATGAGATCATAAGCAACAAATTATATTCGAGTATGAGAAATTACGTATTAAAATATCTTACTTTTATTATTATTATTATTAACACAAATTACGGCAATGTGTCCCCAATAAACGCCACGATCACAAAAATCTGCCATTTAATCACTATAGTCTTTACAGAAAGGTATCATTTTGTTTTATGTTTAGCGTATGAAAAATTCTGTCATCGTTATCAAGATAGACAAACAGTCAAACACTGGACGCAATATAGGATCATATGTGTCACGCGTATCTTTAAAAGCACACACACTTCAGCTGTCGGACTCAGATTCCTTGTTTGGGTTTTTGTAGTAAAAGCAGCGTTTCCTTATTTGTACGTTTTGTGAACATAATGTAAAAATTGAAATTCTGTTATTTTTGTGCTGGGAATAATGTTAAAGCAATTGATCATCAGAAACACCCAAAACCGATTAAAAGGCCAGCAGTTTATTAATTCGTATGGCAACAATTTGAGCGAGAAAAGGCAGCGAGAACGCACAAATGTCAGCACTGATTTTTTTAGCAAACACAATATCCTATGTTACCTCTAAGGTAACAAAACCTTGTTTTCACAGTGACACTGAACTCTCCAAAATGTTTTAAACTGCCTGGATCGAACACGTATGTTACAAAATAAAGTTTCCGCGAACACCTTCTTCAACTAAAGAATTACTATGTGAGACACATCTTGAGTCATGAAAGAATCCGAAATTAGGATTTATACGAGAAAAAAATAAATAAAAAGAGTTGTTATTTTCGGTTTCGCTTCAAAATAAAAACGTGCCTCCTGGCGTAAATATTATGCTAAATACCGTTTTTGTTTTTCGGGTAAAGAGGCAGGCACGTAGCCAGTATTTTGTTTCGGGGAGCCCGCCCATAATAAAATGCTGTATGAGAGGGGGGGGGGAGGGAGAGAAGGTCTCAGCAAAATGAAAGATTTTTTTTTTGGGGGGGGGGGGCCCATGCCCCCCTCCCCCCTCCGGCTACGCGCCTGTAAAAAGGTGACCTGCGCTCATAACACCGTAGCTTCCTCGTTTTACCAGAAATAAGTTGTGTCGCTCAGTGAATCCAGCACACTAGACAGTCTCAGCAGCGGCACGCATCTCCGACCTTCACTATTACCGCCATTTCGGAAAACGAGTGGTGCCACCTATAGTGAATTGGAGTCGCCAATTGGTTTCACCAGCATAGACAGACAGTTGCAAGTTACAATTTCGATGGAAAGTGTAAAATATCGAAGGAGGCGCGGAGTCATCGCATCCTGAAACCAACGTCATCATAGTTCACACTATGACATCGTGCTAATTTCCGTCGAAGAAAGCGACAGCGTCCACAGCGACGCTTTCGGTCGCGCACATCAATAATAGGCCATTCCGAAAATCCCCTTCTCGTCTCGAGTGGGTCGTGGAACGCATTTTTTTAATGCGCTGTTGCCCTCTTCAGAGGAATATATCAAACACCGCGTCTGAGCTACCAGCCTATTGACAAGGAATTCCCGCCTTGGGGAGAAGAGCTGAAAGACTCATACACAATGAGTATAAAAACAGATGGCTGTCTGAAACCTAGTCATTGTTTAGATTCGAGAAAGGTATAAAATTGCTCCTAGAACAAGCTTTCGAACGGCGCCATTTTCAACCCTGACGTGTGTGGCGCGTGCGTTGATCGCTTTCCCAGGCGACGAACATGCCCGTGTAGGGCCGTATATATATATATATATACTAGAATCTAGGAAAAAGGAGAACTAAGAACGAAGACGCACTTTTATGCTCCTTTGCGCCGTTTGGAAGACCCAGTGGCCGAAAGTGAGCATTCTTCAATGACTGTGCACATAGACGTGCGACTCTCATGATGTCAGGCCACACGTGTGGCGCTGTCGTCGAGGAACGGCGCAAGTGCAGAAGCCTTACTTCGCATGAATCTGGTTTCTGCGCACGCGCAGTGCCCATCACCCGGTGTGGGCAAACGCAGGGAGGTGGCGCACGGGCGTTTTGCTTCGTGATTAGTTCTTCGGCGTTCTTACGAACTAATGTCGCACTCTGATTGGCTGGTGAGCGATAGTGAAATGCTCGAGCTGCCCGGCGCTAAGTTGAGCTGCCACTCATTATTGTCACCGAGACCTTAACGAACCCTGGGCGTGGCTTATTGACGACAGGCTTCTGGCTTTGTGATTCGCCCTTCGTCGTTCTTATCGGCCCGATGCATCACTCTCTTTTGGCTTCGGGGAAATGATAAGGTGTTGGGAACTCGCCACACCCAACGTTCCTTAAGCTCTCATGAGATAAACCTCTGTGGATACACAAAACCCGTAAAGTATCTTACCTGTCGCCGCCGGAACCAGAGAGTGCCAAAGGACGCCAACTACGAGGCAGGCAGTAGCAGCCAGTCGCCGAGACATGATTGCGGCGCTTTGTCAGAAAATTCAAGAACGAAACGACCTCATCTCACGTGCCACAGGTCTCCGACAGTACTAATTGAGATATATCCAGGCACTGCTCTCCCGCCGAGTGAAATAATGCCTCGGCGACGATCGTTTTTTTATCGCTGCTAAATTCCGGCAATGACGTTGATTGCTGACCAAAGGACATCGATTTCCGGAGTGATGATGAAATATAGCCGATCCTCCTTACACATAGAAGAGGTCTACTGCAAAACTTCTTTCTCTCTTTCATTTGCTGCTAGCCACATTTGGTGCTTGAACGGGCGGAGCTTGTCGCGAGAAGACAATAGCGATATCCAAGATAACTAGATAAGGCGTAGGGCACATGTCCTCATGAAGGTGTACCTATATGCACTCTCTGTGAGGTACGCACATTGTAGGTCAAAAAGTATAGGTTGGAATATTTAGAGCGCTCACCATGCTCACCAAACTTTCCCGGAACCTGTGAGCGGTGTCTTATCTAATGGGAACGCTATCCTGACGGGAGCCGAATAACTACTGCATGGCGTAGCCCTCGGCGGAACAGTCCGGGTCAAAGCAGCAGTTTTCTCCGCGAGGCGATCTACGCCGCTTTTCGCCTGATTTGGTAGAAACATCGAATGAATACCGATTGAATTGTCCGATTCCTGACGGTTTCGACAGTCTACTGTGCATCTTAGTGCGAAACGGTGAAGAATCGATTTGTGAGCCGGCAATATTGTTGCGGTGAACACGGTCCAACGAGCGGCCTCTCCAGCTCGGGCTGTTCCATTGAACGCTACGTACCACGGAGCAGTTCTGATACCGTAAGAATAGCGCTCTCATGAGAGAACTTGATACTGTTCGCGTGTTCAGGATAAGTTTGGTGAGCACTCTACATGCGAATTACGCGCAGTGTTGTGTCTGCGAAAAAGGTTTTATCAAATGTTGGGAACCACGGAAAGTATATCTTAAATAAAACGTTGCAGCACTTGGGATCATAATCGTTACTTTCGTTATAGGTTTCAAGTTCTTGTTTTTTTAATCTCTCCTCTTTTTATTTGTTCTGAGAAAACGCTACTACATTGTTAAAAATATGTACAATAGAATATTTTGCTGATTACTACGAGACCCCTGTGATTGCCACATTTTATTAGAATACGAATAATTATATGTCCTATACGACACCTTTCGGACTGCCGTTCGCAGAGTGAGTATGTGTATCTTGAAAACAATATTTTCTAACGCCTCAAAACGGCTACAGTGTGAATAGCTTCAATTATTATATATACATTTTCTGACAATGTACCGCCTCATCAAAGACTTGAAGTAACATACTCATTCGCGAAGGGAAAACACCGATTCCACCATCATTTTTCTCACATAAATTTACAGGAAGGTCCATTGGTGGATTCTTAGGGAATGCCTTAGCATGAGCCTTGGGAAACGCCACACTTGTCCCCCTTTGGGAAATGCTAACGCTGACCCCTCAACCTTTCTCTTTTGGCTTTCTCTTTTGTTTACTCTAGTTTTTGCTGTCTTACTTGGCCTCGTTATGGAGCCAGTATTAGCGTTTCCGAAAAGGAGACCTGTGTGGCGTTTTTTCACCCTTCTTCTGTACTCCGCCAGTCAAAGTAAAATCCCTGGATCAGGATTTTCTACAAGTAGCAACTTCCTTTGAAGCCTCGACTGCGTGACGGTGCAGGTTTTAGGAAGCGAGTGGCGGCGCACAGCAGAAAACAGAACTTAATGACGCCATTTTGTTTCAACGCAGTGTGCTTCGTCATTTGTATTGGTTGTCGTTTCTTGAAAAAAAAAGTATCAAGGGACTTTAAGTCGGAGAACGTCGACGCCCTTGAATACGGTGATCCGTATCACTCGTGGAAAGCACCCTATCCATACCATTCGTGGAAGGAACAAAGGACCGTGAAACCAGTGCTATATTGGTGTCGAGGTTAACAAGAGTTCATCTGCTGACGCAGACTTTTTGAATCGCTCCGCAAGACTGGGTCTACTGCCACGTGTCGTCCATGGACGAATTCTTGAACGACAATGACTGCGATAACGGAGTGTGCCCGGTATTCGGTTACGGCAAGAACGTCTTCATCCGCTACGAACATTGGAGTGATCTGAGTGCCGCTCTTGGCGACTACCATCTACAAGAGCCGGCATGCATCATTTCGGCGCCGGGTCATGGAACCGGCGTCATGTTGGTGCCGCGGTTAACAAGTGTTCTTCTACTGCTGGAGGTTGGTCTTCGTTTTGCACGTTTTCATGTCTATGTCTTACGGTTCCACCCCAAGTGTTCCATGCATAAATGAGTGCTTGTCGGGCGACAAGCAGCGGTGTAAGACGGCGCTTTTTCTTGCTCAGAAATTACGTGTTTTACATTTACAACGAAGCTATACATGACTCGTTGGTCGGGGTTTTCTGTGTCCATCGACAGAGCAGTAGTCGACAAAATAGTCAACAGAAAACCATCGTGCCCACCTTATGAATGATCGCGCGAACCTTATTATCTATCATGTAGTTTTGACACTTGTCTCAAGATAAGGCGCGCGAACAATGCGAAGCACGTAGCGCTCCCCGCATGCGTTTCCCGGTCACAATTATGTGAGTCACAACAAATGCCTCTGAAATGCATCCCCAAGGCTCATACAAGCAGACATTGATCTAAAGAAAATAACCACGAAAGCATTTTAAAAAGTGTAAACATACTTGTGACTACACGTGAAATTCCTGCGAGTGCTACCCACTCGCAGGAATTTCACGGGGCTTGGTTTCTTCTTTCGGTAAGCCTTTTTCATATTCCCCGTGTTTCCTATCGTTGTTTCGTGCTTCCGTCACGTCCACGTTTGTTGTATTGGCGTGTTTCTGACTGTTTGTTTTGTGACGGCGGCAATCGTTTTGCGCGCTTGTGTTGGTTTTTGCAGAGCGTTTTTTTTTCGCTTGTGTTGCGCTTGTTGGGTTTTTGGGGGCGTTTCTTTTTCTGTGCTCGCAGGCATGCTCACACGGGAACAGGAAGCCGCGATGGCCGCAGCGGCACAAATGAACCTGCTCACGAAGGTCACGGAGATGTGCGACTCCGTGACGCAGCGCCTGGCCCACACGCCTGGCCAGCAGGAAACCCCACCGCGAGAGCCCCGACCACACTTGACGGTTCCAGTCTACATAGGGTACGACGACGTCAAGTCCGTGGCAGACTTCCTGGGCGAGCTGCAGACGTACCACCTTGCCTCCGGTGCCTCAGGAAGCCTTCATCGTAGAGCGGATTGTCCCGCTGGCGTTGCAAGCCAGCGCCAGGTGCTGGTTGGGGTCACAGGCCCCCTTCACTAGCCTGGGGGACTTCCAGACAAGGCTTCGCGAAGAGTTCCTGCCCGCAGGCTACGCAACGCAGATTCTCCGAAAGCTCGAGGCAAGGACGCAGCACCAGGACGAAAGTCTGGTCCGGTACATTCGGGTCATGCAAGAGCTCTTCAAGAGGGCGGACCCCAAGTCACCAGAGTCGGACAGAGTAGCTCGGGTCAGAAGACGGTGTCACCCAAGGTACCACGTCTACCTAATCAACCGCACCTTTGAGACCCTTGAAGAGCTAGCCCGGGGCGCCCGCCTCATCGAGGAAGCTCTTAATGCCGAGCGGAACTACGTGCCGCCGCCACCAGCCAAGTACGCGCTCGAACCGGCATGCGCATGGCGGGGCCCCGAGGCCTCCATGCTAGTGGACTGTCCGAACGAGACCTCCCTTCCCCACCACGTCAACCAGGAGAGTTGGCGTGGCATGCATGGCGAGCTCCCGTGCGGGATAAGCGGATGTTCGCCTAACTCTCCCCGAGAGGTCCCCGGAGGTCACAGCGAGGCCCGTGAGGGTTTCGGGCGGGGGTCGCCACGACAGGTGGGAGGTCGTGTGCCGTGCCCTATCGTAAGCTGGGGCCCAACGGAGATCACCACCCAAGCGAACCATCTTCATCAGTCTGCTCCTGCAAGTGCTGGCGCAAGCTGGCACGGTGCGGTCGCAAACCCGCAGCCCAGCAGCATTGACCCCGCCGCAACGAAACAAGCCCTCCACAACACAGCCAGTCGCAAGCCTGGTGGAGGCCCTCCCATAGTGGTTCCTTATCCGATCACTGGAGGCGGTCCGACGGGCACCTCGGTGCGGGTGGTGTTGTATGTCGGCCAGAAGCGAGGAACAAGCAGGTTTCCAAGGCGAAAGGACAAGTTTATTCCACCATGCTCATGGATGGGTGGTAACTGAGCGAAGAATGCGGTAGACAGCGGAGCACCGCTTTTTATCAGTTAGTGGCGCATGCGCCGTACTACGATATTCCGTTATCGGCGGCGCGCGCCCAGACATGACATTTCCTCCCTCTTTATTTGAACACGCTCAAAAAGGTTAAGATCCGGCTTGAAATCTTTCGGGAGGTTTCCGGGTTCTTTCCGGATACCGTCGGGCAGCAGGCGCTTGTGCTGCTTCGGCTGGGACAGTTCCGCCAGTAGGTGACGAGGACGATGGTTGTGATGCGTTGTCGCTCGGTTGACCCAACAGGAACTCTGTGCCTTCTTGGTCAGCGTCCTCGTCGGCAAGGCTTGGAGTTCTTAGCAGCTGGTCCTTGTGCCGACGCCAGGTGAAGCTGCCTCTTGAGGTGGTGGCGCGTACTTGGTAGGAAACAGGGCCATGCTGCGCAAGAATCACTCCAGGCACCCACTTCGGTTTGCCACAGTAGTTACGGATGAGCACATGATCACCAACGGCAAAGTCGCGATCGTGCCCACGCCGGCTTGCAGTCTGCATGAACTGTTTGCGGGCTACCCTTTCCCCCACAGAAGGCTTTACAACGTCTAGGCGACTGCGCAAACGTCGCCCCAAAAACAAATTGGCGGGTGACTCGTTCGTTGTGGAGTGAGCCGTGTTGCGGTAGCTCTGCAGAAACGTCTGCAACTTCACATGCAAAGGCGCACTCTCTTTGTTTTTACGGAGGGCGCTCTTGAGGGTCTGTACAAAGCGTTCGGCTAAACCATTTGAACTTGGATGATAGGGAGCTGTCAGGACGTGACGGGAGCCAATTTCCTGTGTGAACTGTTTAAACTCCCGTGACGTGAACTGAGGACCATTGTCTGACACGATAGTTTCAGGGTTGCCAAAACGAGAAAAAAGTTCTCTCAAAGTGTTAACCGTGCTCTCCGTCGTGGTTGAGCGCATCAAGAATACTTCTGGCCACTTGGAGTGGGCATCTACCACAACAAGGAACATAGACTGAAGAAAAGGTCCAGCAAAGTCTATGTGAACACGTTGCCACGGCGTTGTGGGCCATGACCACGGGTGCAGGGGTGCCTTGGCAGGCGCACTACGCTGCTCTTGACAACTTACGCAGTTTTTTACGCTGCGCTCCAGGTCCGCCTCGATGCCCGGCCACCAAACGTAACTGCGCGCGAGCTCCTTGCTGCGCACAATACCCGGATGGCCCTCGTGAAGTTCATCCAGCAGCAGGGATTGCAGTTTCCCTGGGACGACAACTCGCATTCCGTGCATGATGCAGCCCTGATGAATGGTCAACTCGTTGCGCCTGTCGAAGAAAGGCTTTAGTTTCTCGTCAAAGACAGACGCGGGCCAGCCTGCGCTAGTGAATTCTTTCACTTGGCACAAAATTGGATCTCGAGCTGTTGCCCGTGCTATATCACTACTAGATACCGGCAGTGATTGCAGTCGCAATGAGTAGAATGATTCCTCGTTTTCTTTAGTCTCGTTTCCAACAGTCGGTAGTGGAAAACGCGAGCAAAAATCTGCTTCGGCATTCTCGCTTGATCTCTTGAAGATAAGATCGTAGGTGTATGCCGACAATGCGACTGCCCAACGCTGCAATCGCGCAGCGGCAATGGTTGGAATTCCAGTTTTCGAACCTAAAATGGTCTGGAGTGGTTTGTGGTCCGTGACCAAAGTGAAGAACCGACCATAAAGATACGAGTGGAATTTCTTAACTCCAAAAATAATGGCTAGTGCCTCTTTTTCGAGCTGACTGTACCCTTTTTCAGCGTTCGATAGCGTGCGCGAGGCGTAAGCGATGGGTTTAGCGCTGCCATCTCTGTAAACGTGAAAAATTACAGCACCTACCCCGTACTGAGAGGCGTCACACGCTAGCTTTAGCGGTTTGTCGGGGTCGTAGTGTGCCAAGGTGGGAGGCGACGCCAGCTCGGCCTTGATGGTGTTGAAGGCTTCTTGGCAATGCTGGTCCCAACACCATGGCTCGTCCTTGCGCAGCAATCTGTAAAACGGTTGGGCTGTCGTTGCAAGACGGGGCACGAACTTGGCGTAGTAGTTGACGACACCCAAAAAGACTGGAGCTGCTGCTTTGTCTTGGGCTCGGGAGCCTGGAGCACCGCCTCCACCTTGTCAGACGACGTCGAGATGCCGTCAGCGCTGATCCTGTGACCTAGATAGCAAAGTTCAGGCTGAAAAAACGAACATTTTTCTTTCTTGACTCGAACTCCTCGTTCAAGCAGACGCTTCAACACTGCTTCAAGGTTGGCCATGTGTTCTTTCGTAGTCTTGCCCGTGACTAAAATGTCATCCAGATAACAACAAACGCCGCTCAAACCTTTCAGCATGGTGTCCATTATTCTTTGAAAAATTCCGGGTGCTGACGAGATTCCAAAAGGAAGTCTGTTTACAAGGAACAGCCCCTTGTGCGTGTTCAGCGTGAGGTAGCGTTTTGACGACTCGGACATCACTACCTGCTGATAAGCTCGGTTAAGATCTATCTTCGAAAAGAGTTCGCCTCCTGATAGAGCCGCGAATAGATCATCAACCTTCGGAAGTGGATAACGGTCAATATCAAGACAAGGGTTGACAGTGGTCTTATAATCGCCGCAAAGACGAATGCCCCCGTCCTTCTTGATAACCGGCACGACAGGCGTGGCGTATTCTGCTGTAGTCACCGGAGTGATAATGCCCATCTTTTCCATTTTCGACAACTCCGCTTCAACAGCCGTTTGCAACGCGAACGGAACGTTTCTCGCTTTTAGAAATTTCGGTTTCTCGTTCGGTTTGAAGAAAAGTTCTGCTCGTTCTTCAGTTATAGTTCCGAGCTCATCGTTGAACAGTGGCTCGTACATTGACAGCAAAGAGTCAAGCTTCTGTTTTATAAGTTTAGAAGCAAAAACGTCTGACCTTGAGAGATGATTCAGCTCCCAGATCTTGTTCCAGTCGAGTCGTATCGCTCGAAGCCACTCCCGGCCCAGTAGTGGCGGCCCGGCTCCATCGACGACGTACAGTGGCAGCTGTACTGACGCCTCGCCATGTTGCACATTGACTGTCGCAACGCCTTGAAGTCGAACCAGGGCTCCCGTGTAGGTGCGAAGCCTGACTACAGTTGGGGTCAGTTTCACAGACGGAAAAGACTGGTGAAACTGTTTAGCAGACATTACAGTTACCGCTGCTCCTGTGTCTAGTTCCATTTCAACCGCAGATCCGTTGATCACCATCTGCACCGTCACTGGTGTAAGGCTGGGCGAAGACACGCCGTGTACGACGGCGAGTCTTCCTTCAACTTTCAGCGTTTTTACCCTTTTTCTGGCGGACGTTTCTTGCGCCCTACGTCAGTCCCGCTCCGGCAAACTCTTTGAATGTGACCTTTCTTGCCGCACTTGTGGCATACGCTCTGCCGATGAGGGCACTCTTGACTGCGGTGCCGTGACGACCCGCAGCGATAGCAGCTGTCCCTCTGCTTCTCATTCCCTGCTTGCACCTTGTGCACGTCAGTGACGCTTGAGTTGCCGACGCGAGCCTCAGCCGCGCTTTGCTTCGCAGCTTCCATGGCTTGAGCGCGGTCCACCGCCTTCTGGAACGTTAGCTTGCTGTCTTCCGTGAACAGCACGCGCTGTATGTCCTCCCTTAATAGTCCGCACACGAAGCGGTCGCGGAGTGACTCGTCCAAAACGCTTCCATAGTCGCACGTTTGCGACAGTTTTCGAAGTTCGGCGACGTACTCGGAAATGGACTCGCCTTCATGTTGCGCTCTCCGGTGAAACTTGGCTCGCTCAGCGATGATGGACGGCTTGGGTGACAGGTGGTCGCCGAGGGCCTTCTTGAGGTACTCGAAGCTCTTCGTTGAAGGCAGCTCCGGAGCAGTCAGGGACTTCAGTAGCGCGTAGGTCTTCGGACCGATGATGCTGAGGAAGGCGTGAACTTTGTCGCTCTCTGGAACTCCGTTGACGATCAGGAAAGACGTTAACCTTTCGTCGTAAGAAGCCCAGTCGCTGGAAGACTCGTCGAACGGTTCCAGATAACCCATTCGACCGGCGAAGTGCGTCCCGGCTTCTTCGCTCATGATGGCTGTCGATGCTACGTCCGCCCCTGCGGAAACACCTGCTTTTCTCGGCCGACGGTCCTTATCCCATCTTCGTCGCCAGTTGTTGTATGTCGGCCAGAAGCGAGGAACAAGCAGGTTTCCAAGGCGAAAGGACAAGTTTATTCCACCATGCTCATGGATGGGTGGTAACTGAGCGAAGAATGCGGTAGACAGCGGAGCACCGCTTTTTATCAGTTAGTGGCGCATGCGCCGTACTACGATATTCCGTTATCGGCGGCGCGCGCCCAGACATGACAGGTGGCCTCAAGCACCCTATTGGAAAATCTTGATGACGGAAA
The DNA here is from genome assembly GCA_037355805.1 of Ixodes ricinus. NCBI lineage: Eukaryota > Metazoa > Arthropoda > Arachnida > Ixodida > Ixodidae > Ixodes > Ixodes ricinus. Next base: position 13,253 of record JAZHYW010025231.1, on the reverse strand, counting down.
GATGTTGGAAAAACCTCATACAAGCCCAAACGTAATATGGGACATCCTATACCAGCGAAAAGGCGGCTCCACCATAGTGGATTGCCGCGGAACGAGAGACGGACGGAACCATACAAGCGTGTCGTATTATGGGACACCCTATACCAGCGTAGTGGATCGCGCGGAACCATGGAGGCGAACGGAACCATACAAGCATTACGTAATATGGGACACCCTATACCACCAAAAATGCGATACCACAATGGTGGAGCCATATGGCTTCACCATGGTGGTATCGCCTTTTCACTGTGATACAGGGGGATTTTTTTTAAGCTTTATAGATTTGTTTAAAAAGGTCGTGAAAGCCACATTTCTGTGGTTTGTGCACGTTGGTTATACGGCCAGGGGTACGTATTAGAGGGGCCTAATCGTAACGATCAGTCGTATAACTAAATACAATTTGTTAATTAACTTTTTAATTACTGAAAATGAACACATGGTTTCAATTAGAAACTTGATGAGAGTCATCGGAAACCACTAAATCTCTTCTTTTTAGAAGGATACAATGCAGGGGTAGCATGTTATGCGTTCTGTAAAAACGCTTTATCTGGATCCGTTTCGGTTTCTTATCGGAGCGCATCTCTGCGCCCAAGGTCCTGTTCCTTAGGGGTTTAGTAGCGCAACACACATGCGCCTTGCTTCCCTCCATCCTATGAGGGAGGCGAGGAGGTGGCTTCGCACTGCAGCCACTGGTCAGCAGCATCGCAGGTGCAAAGATGCGCTCTGATAAGAAACCGAAGTCTGGAAACACGTCAAAATTAAGCCATTTCTTTTAGAACGCCGTAAAATGCTGCTTTTGTCTTATATATTCACGCAAAGAGTTGATTTAATGTTTTTCGATGATGCTTAGCAACTTTCTAATTGGAATTATGGGTCTATTTTCACTAACCAAAAAATTTAAGGAACATATTATACATAAAGTGGTTTTGTATTTGAGGAAACACATTTAAATTTTCTTCATTTGACCTCCAGAAACTCAAATATCAAAATTATTTGGTAATTTGGTGAATCGAGGCTGCATAGAATCATTTTTAAAGTATCACTAGAGGCACTCTTTCCCGGAGAGCGACGTCACAAAAGGAGCTTTCGAAATCTCTGCTCACGCATCTTCAGCGCCAATCAAAGCTATGCACGCACACACTATTTTTAAAAAGGGGAAAAGAAGACATCACGACTGGTGCCAGTGCGGGAGAATACACCTAGAAAGTTTGCGATTGGACGCGCGGCCCTCAAGCGACCCATGCTTGGCAGCTGAAAAATCCCCTTACAACGTCCCTACTGGTGGGATGTTTTTGTGTTTTCTCAAGTTTTGTTATATCTTTGGAGAAAACAAACGTGATATTCAGATTAACGGGATAAAACTACACTAGAATCAACCTCCATCTAGTTTTCTGAAAGAAGTCTTGCACTTTCCTTTAATAAGCCGACTCATCATTACAATTAGCCCTTTATACCATGCCCCCCTGGCCAAATAACTCACGTGCACTGACCGCGTAAGTGTAGCTTTTACGGATTTTTTTTCAACAAATCTGTAAAGCATGCAAAGCACACCCTATAGCATTTCCCCTATTACGATACGACTATATGGTTCCTTCCCCACTTGCATCCTTCGGGAGAGACTCGCAGACATCCAGCGTTCCATTGGAATGCTGGATGTCAGCGAGTCTCTACATCAGCGATTGGTTTGAAACAAGCATGATGTTTGCACACAAATAAGCTCTTGTCCGGGGACCTTGAGGAGCCCTAATAGCAGTGGCGAAATGTAGTGACGTGGTAAATTTGGTAGCAAGTATTTATTTCTAGAAGAATTGCATGCAGCAAAGCTTAACTTTGCTCAAAAGATGATAATTATAAATTAAATACTGAACAAAGGTGTCCCTTGAGCTGTCGGGCCAAACTCCCACTCTTGCCACTCAGGAGTTCCCAACTTGTGCGTAGAGGGTCAGCACAACCCAGATTTGTGCTGCGAGCGCACCTGCGATACAAAGATTGAATAAACATGAGATGAAAAATAAAAGACGTTTACAATACTGTATAATGCGAACTTAGAGCGCAGATCTGGAGGAGGAGGATGGGAGGGTATGCCCTTCCTGCCCCTCCCCTTCTGCTCCCTCCCATTTAGCGGGAAATTTCCCTAAATTTAGCAGGAAATTTTCTCACTAAATTTAGCAGGGAAATTGATGTCACGTGACCTCAACACCAATTCAGTTTCCCCACTAAATGTAGTGCGGAAAACGAAATCACATGACTTTGTGTCACGTCAGCCAGAAACAAACACAGTTTCGCCACTAGATTTACCTGAAAAATTAATGTCAAATGACCTCTACATTAATTCAATTTCCTGCCAAGTTTAGCAAGGCAGTTATGCCGATGGCGACGCCGCAAAACAGGCGCCTAAGAGCTGCGCCCTCAAAAACTAAATGCCTCACATGAAACAAAGTGATAATTAAAGATAAGACAAAGAAAAGAGAATCTAAGATACCGCTTTAATATCACTCCTTTTGTCCGTTCTCAAATTTTGGTTTCAAGGAATGTTTATCTCTTTCTCTTTCAAGGAATGTTTATCTCAGGTTCAGCATGAATGCAATAAATCAGTGCAGACTAGACCTTGTAAACCGTAATCCACATGAAAATGAATGTTTGCCACATAGTCTTGCATGAGTCGGTGGCTCAGATCTCTAAATACATTTGTAGTGAGGAACGTTCTTGAATAAAACTTTTGGGCTTTGAATTTGAAAGTTTAAACATCCATAAGGAACACTGTATGCCACTGATTGTTTTGTGACATATCAGAAATGGCGCAGCACTGTCATCCTTGCATACCTAACAAAAGTTCGCATTTTTTTAGCATGGCATGTGCTATTCTGATACCTATACAGCCCTCTCACAAAATTTCGTCTAAAGAGCTATTTCTTGGTTCTTAACTCACATGACAGATTTGGTAGCTTCAATTCTCACTCGACATCAACACTTCTATATATTGATGTAATAGTGAAAGACAAGATGTATGGACTTGAGTACGGCTCGACAAGCACAGATGTGAAGAAAAGTACTGCCGAAAACTCAAATCTCAAAATAAAAATTATTAGGTAGAATGCGAATAAAATTATGGATATGGTAATGAATACAATTAGCATGTTCAATAAGAAGAATATGTGTTAGACGCACACTGAAAGAAACCTGTTGCATTTATATTCATGCGAATTACTTCGGAGAACCAAGCGCTGCAGTCTCGAGAGGGAATTCGGTGAATGATTCTACCGAAAATGAAAGTAGACGGAAAAAGCAGTTGGATCTGCGACAATGAGCATTACATAAGCAAGTGGCATGTCATTATTACTGTTACAGTGCCGACTGTTTCAAACTGTCTGTCGCGTCATTCGTTGAGTTCCCTCCGTACATTACAAGGTTTGGCTCTCTCGCATGCTTTGCGAGGAAGTTGATGAACTGGAAATATCTAGTGTAGTTCTAGAAAAACTATTTGCAGAATCTTATCTCAGCATCACAAAGAATATAAAAAGTTTCTAGAGACAAGGTTAGTGCAGGAGTTGAATAAAAGAAATACTTAGTTCTGCGAAACCATCTTGCCGAAGTAAACGCATAAAGTTCCCCTAAGTAGAGCTAGTCAATACGGACGATTGTGCCCATTGCATACCATAAAAATTTAATTTGCGACCTACAATATTTACAGGCTCAACAAACTCTGAATTAGTGGAACACTTGATATTCAAGATTGGTCTCACCATGACTGTCAGCAAACATCCACATAATAATTTCCATGAACCTATGTCTTTCAAAAAACTATTTGGTGCGAGCTGTTTAAAACACCATACCCCTTTTTAACACTAATAGAAAGCATGTCGTGGGCCACAAATTAAGCAGTTTTCACTTCATTATGAAGGGCACTTACACATATATGAACCATGAATATAGGCCTGCACTGAATTGTTTTCTTAAGCTGAATGTGCTATGCTCTGTTCACTATATAAATCTTTGCAGAGCTGACAATGTGCAAGTTCCTGTTTTTTTATATTTCACATCTCCAGACTTTTGGGCGCGATTGGTACATAAGATTGCTGACACCAACGTAACACAATGATTATTTTAAGATATTGTTTGGGTATAGCAAGACCGATGCCATCTGCGGGGAGTTATTTGTGTGACAACGTCAAAACTACATCTGCGGGCTTCACATGGTTCACATGTTAATCATGTCTGAAGACTCTTTTTTGTAATTGGAACTCCATCCAACCCGAGATTTGAATATGCCTTTTGCATTTTAGGCTTAGTAGTGCTTTTCCTGTTTCACTTAAGGAATAGGTAAGAAGAATGCTTATTTTGAGTGGCATACCTACTAACACCTGGTGGCACGAGGACTCCCTGTCGCGGCGCTAATCAAAAGTCACTGGCAGGGAGATGCTGCGATGCTCTTGTTGCTGGGATTACCTCCCCCATGGTCCTGGCCAGACCACAGAAGAAGATTGAGTCCAAGCTTGTGGCCACTAGGATCTCGAGATCTTGAGGCACCCAGGTAGCTGAAAATAAAAACAAATCACACTCAAGTACTTGGCAGAAATACATTATAATGAATAGCATATTCTTGAGTGATCAGCATATAGATCCTTTTATTTTTATGCTTTGTACTTGTCCTTATAAAAGAAACTGCTCCTTCACTGCCACAGCCATAGTCTCCCCTGATGACAAGGCCATGTAGGCACTGAAATGATGGGTACCTAATTAAGACAAATGATTAAACACGTTTGTTTAACCCTCTTTTGTGCCAACCTGAGAGATTTCTGTCGAATATTCACATTCAACTGTAAAGACTATAAAACACTACTACTGCAATGGTAAAATTTTCCTACCCTCATGCTCAACGAGTGTCGAGTGGGGATACAACTCCAGTTCGTACACTTACTGAGCATAAGGGTATAGTGTGCCTGCAGAGGGCAGGTGTCTGCATAGAAAGACTTTACTTGGCGCACGAAGAGGCTAACCAATAAAAATGGGTACTTGGCATTAACAGTGGCACACAGTATCTATTTTATTGACTAAAGGGTACTCAATCATTATTTCCAGTTACCTAATCAAACTAAATATTCTTCCCAGCTTGCTTTTTAGGAAAATCTCTAAATTTACAAAAACTATTAAAGGGATTGTCCGGTCAAATTTTGTATTCGAGAAAACAATTGAATATCATTGCTATTGCCTCGAGGCCCATCGTACGTGCAATATCTGAATTTTATATGCCCCTCTGCATGAGTAACTGAATTTATACTGCTCCAATCGCACTCTAGCGTAAACGCTGCTTTCGGTGGCAACATTGGAGCTTTGACGTCACACAACACAAATCGAGCATTTTTGTCTCGTCGTTTACCTGCGAGTGAACGCCTCTGCGTGCTTCGTTTTTGTTGTTGTGCTCGACTTGTTTCGTGGTTGGGTGAGATTTTTGTTGCGCGGTTGGGTGCCACAACCACCGGGCAGCACATGCGAGCCAAGACATGACGTTCCGCACTTTTCCGCGAGACGTGCAGTGACGAGCAAAATGGACCGTCGCCGTGCCTAGGGACTGGGTTCCCGTCAAGATCGAGATCCCGCTTATGCAGCAATCATCTCACTGAAGAGAGCTACGAGCTGAGCTCTAAGCGCACAGAAGGCTCGTAAGCTGAGGTGTGATGCTGTGCCAATGATATTAAACTACGTCCATCCACTCCTCGGCCAAAATTGGATCAATAAATGTGATTGTGCAGCGAAACCGAAAACAACAGCTAGATCGCCTGGAAATGATACCAGAATTTGTATTTAGCACGCGCCCGCATGTGAAAATAGAGCGTGGCTACGATTCACCAAGCTCGCCCAAGTAAAGTGGCGGTATGCTTTTGAACGATTCGCCGTTTGCTTTCGACCCGCGGACATCGCCTCTGAGGAAAAGACCCGCAGCCTCATCACCGATCCAGTGGATCCGCAGAAATGCGTACCCAGATGCCGCTTCGTGTACCTAGTTGCCGCTTCAGAGGCGAAATCTGCATCATTTGCTTTGCAAGCGCTCCTAATTCGATCGGCGGCCGTCGCTGTTGTGTTTGCGCGAAATGGGTTACGTTTGCTCGAAGCTTATGGCTGTTTTCGAGTAATATCCTGCTAAAAGGCGTGACTTTTTTGCACACGCTTCGAAACTGCATTAAAAGAACCGTATTTCAGTAGGGCACAGCCTAGGAGACTATATAATTCGAAACAAAATACAAGACATCCATCGACCAACGCTTGTTATCCCGACCATCCGACAAACCCTTGCGTTTTGTGACGTCACGCAGCAGCTACGGATGTCAGCCATTGACACTGGCGAAATTCGGGGTGCAGTTTCGTACGTACGCTCATGAAAGGTTTCATTAATAACGGGAGATCATATATCAAAATAAAAATGACGTTTGTGTACATGAAGGCTCCCTCGACGTAACGAGCGCAAAAACTTAAGTACTTCCGGTTTCGACCGGACAATCCCTTAAGACAACTGCTAAAAAAAAATGACAAAACCAACGATCAAATTTGCCTGCTCTCCGGTAGCACGCCATCTATGGCAGGCAGAACTGCAGAATGAGCAAGCAGTCTGAAAAACAGGGTATGTCCTATGTATGATTTTTTTTTCGTGCTGCAGAGCAAGTGCTGGAAGGAGGTTTTACGATATTCATTTTTCACAACCCAAGTTCTTGCAATCAGTTGAGAACAAGTTCGAGCAGTGAACTTGTCTTCGCCACTGGCATAACAATTTAGTGTCGCCCATCGAGACTCAAACAAATTTGTAAATAAAAAGAAGACCAACTTTCATAAAAAAATATGTAACTTTGGCAAACAAAAGTTATCTTGAGAAACATATGTGGGGTACAGTTGTACAGTGTCTATTCGTGTGCTTAACCAACTTTGAGGCACATCGGCGACAATGAAAAGAAAACGCCCAAATACCATTAAGGGAAAGACAGAAAAAATGCATACCTATACCAGAAAACTTTAGGACGACCACGGGCAGGAAACTCTGGTGAGGCTCTCGGAGTGACTCCCTGCAATAGCCCTGCGCAGACCACAGAACAAGGTACGGTCAGAGCTTGCAGCCATAAAGTGCTTCATATCATAAAGTACCAGAAGCCGCTGCAATTAGAAGTAAAGTGCATTTCATTTCTCTGCAGAATGGAGAGTTTAATAGCTAGCATGCATTCATTAGGTGATACTGTCATGAATGCGTCGACTTTTCAATGGAGCACTATATCACCAAATTGTTAACCGTGCCGGGCAACACTAAAAACCGGAAGCATTATTCCAAAATATCTCAGCTTAAAGTTAACCACGGCAGAAGCTTCAAGCCATCCTTGCAAATTCAGTGCAGAAAGTAAGCCATGTGACCTTGTAGTTGGACACCATGGTATGTCAAGCTTATAATCATGTGTCACGCTGTTTTTGCTGCAATGGCTTGTAGCATCAAAAGTGGTCCAGCTTAAAGAGATACAAAGTATAGACGTTTGTGAGTGGGGCCCAAGTCTTAAGCTGCATTGCAAGGCAGGTACTCGGATGTTCAAAACGGGATGTTTGCTGCCTGTAACCACGCGACCAGCTTGTGCCCAGCTATTGTTCGAGTTGAGTATATGACCTTGACAGTGTCGTTATTTGACAAGCAGTTTTACAAATGCTAAAAATGACTGACTTACAGAGAGAATGCGTCTCAACGACTAACGACTTGGGATACCTAACTGAATACTGATATATTAACTAAATGCAAAACAATTGTCGGGCAGGCATTATATTTTTCAACAGGCTGGGTCGACTCAATCCCCATTTAGTCGAAGGAGTCTATGCGTAATAGGACAATACAAACAAAAATATTCCTTAGAATTCCTTTTGCACCCCCCAAATGATGTGTTTTTGAAGGCAATATACACAAGGTACTTGATTTAGAAAGTGCCTCAGCTGTACAGATGCATACGCACTAAGGGCACTTGCCAAGCCTATTCTCCTCAGCTCTATCCAGGTTAAGCCAAGTTAGAGTATAGAAGTACACGCTCACTGACAGAATGAGAAAGGCAGGGAGAAGTCTCAGTTGTTCCGTCACCAGCCCGCCTGCTACCTTCGACGACGTTTCAGCGTCTTATGAGCCTCGAGTGAGCACATCCATTCAAAGCGGGGTGAAAAGTAGAAGCGCGTGCTGGAGGACGCCCAGCCATTCTCTTTTTGTCATTGGCTATACTACATATTTTAAGTATGACATATTTTTAAGTGAGAAAAAGTATTGCAAATAAGCAGTCCACAATTGACCATAATACAGAATTCTGATAAAGATAAAAACAATGTATGCGTATTGCTATCCACCATTTACCAAATAAGTACTCTCGCCTATCGGAACATCTACACATGTGGTGCGCGAGTGGGTTCAGGACTGAGAGGCTAGAAAACGAAGCGCTCACAAGGCTTGTCTAGCCCTTCAACCATGCGGGTACACTCGTCAAAAATCCCTAATTTTTAGCCAATTTTTTTTTTGAACGAGCAAATCTTGTCCACGCTTGAGGTAGACCACTGAATTGTGATTCCCCCATATTGTGCGAATCCTCCTTCAAACTGTGGTACTACCTGCAAATGAACTCTGTTGTGCTGCGGCAAGCATCCATGCTGCCTGCTTCAGAGGAAAACCACTGTTTGTGTTGAAGACGACATCCCACAACGTACAGGCAGCAATGTTTAACGAACTAAAATAAAATTCATATCATTCAATAGACACAGACAGGCTCACAAAGTGATGACACCATGATTGTTGTTGTTGGTCTTACTCTTGCATAAGAACAAAAGTGATTTCCTCTTTTCTCAGATGTACAGTAAAACCCCTTATCTTCATGGCCCCTATTTCTTCTCGAATCGGTCACAGAGGACATAATTGCGGCCACTGAATTTTGCAAAATTAAAGGCCGCGAAAATTAAGGACTCGCCAACATTAAGGGGTTTACAGTACGTCCGTCTGCCACATGATGTTAACATTTCAAAAAGGCTGAACGTAATGGTTTAAGAAAAAAATGGCCTATGCAAAAAAAAAAACGCCGTTCTCCAGGTTAGGCACGCGAGGTTCTTTTGCACTCCCTATAAAATGGCAGATTTTTTTCGGCAGAGCTTTTGGTAAAACGGAGTCTCAAAACTAGCTATACTTGGCGTCAACTATTTTGTGCTGCATTGTAAAGGCTAGAGTAGCTTCCACAGTGCTTCAGCCCAGCACTGTTGCGAGAGCATGTGGTTTAGTGTTGCATCCCATTTGCATGGTCTAGAGAAACTAGCACTGACAGAGTTGGAGCACTCCGGAATTATAAGACGCCGCTGTGCATTTCTTAAAAGTGGATTCGAGCCAGGCACGTAGCCAGGGGGGAGCATGGGGCCCGAACCCTCCTCCTCCTCCTCCTCCTCCTCCTCCTCCTCCTCCTCCTCCTCCTCCTCCCCCCTTGAAATAAAATCCTGGCTACGTGCCTGATTCAAACAAAGGTAAAAACAATATGTGTACATACGGCGGCCATACTTGCCAAACTTGCCTTTCCCAAGCATGATCACTTGTCCCTCGGTAGCATCATCCAGTAAGAAGCACCAGCAACACGCCCATGAGACACCGCCGACTCCTAGATTGAATGACGACCCGCCTCAGGTCTTTGAAGAAGATCCGGAACACTGCTTTATGCCAGATGTTGTATCTGGCAGGGCAGGGGCTAAAAGTAGAAATTAACAAATTTATCTGAAGCGATACATTCTAGCATAAACTCTAGGATAGCAGGATTTTTTAGGTCAGTGATGTGTTTTTATTAAACACAAATGGTTGGAGCCTAAAAATTTAATTTGCGACCTACAATATTTACAGGCTCAACCAACTCTGAATAAGTGGAACACTTGACATTAAAGATTGGTCTCACCATGACTGTGTGCAAACATCCACATAATAATTTCCATGAACCCATGTATTTCAAGAAAATACTTGGTGTGAGCTGTTTAGAAAACCATAACACTTTTTAACACTAATAGAAAGCCTGTAGTGTGCCACAAATTAAGCAGTTTTCACTTCATTATGAAGAGGAATTACACATCTGTGAACCTTAAAACTAGGCCTGCACTGAATTGCTTTCTTAAGTTGAACGTGCTATGCTCTGTTCACTATATAAATCTTTGCAGAGCTGACAATGTGCAAGTTCCTGTTTTTTTATACTTCACATCTCCCGACTGCTGGGCGTGATAGGTACATAAGATTGCTGACACCAACGTAACACAATGATTATTTTAAGATATTGTTTGGGTATAGCAAGACCGATGCCATCTGCGGGGAGTTATTTGTGTGACAACGTCAAACTTACATCCGCGGGATTTTAGGTTCACATGTTAATCATGTCTGCAGACTCCTTTTTGTAATTGGAACTCCATCCAACCCTAGATTCGAATATGTCCTTTGCATTTTAGGCTTAGTAGTGCTTTTGCTGTTTCACTTAAAGAATAGGTAAGAATGCTTATTTCGAGTAGCATACCTAACACCTGGTGGCACGACGACTCCCCTGTTGTGACGCTAATCAAAAGTCACAGGCAGGGAGATACTGCGATGCTCTTGTTGCTGGGATTACCTCCCCCATGGTCCTGGCCAGACCACAGAAGAAGGTTGAGTCCCAGCTTGTGGCCACTAGGATTTCCAGATCTTGAGGCACCCAGGTAGCTGATAATAAAAAAAAAACACACTCAAGTACTTGGCAGAGATACATTACAATGAATAGCATATTCTTGAGTGATCAGCACATAGATCCTTTTATTTTTATACTTTGTACTTGTATCTATTAAAAAACTGCTCCTTCACTCCCACAGCCATAGTCTCCCCCGAGGACAAGGCCATGTAGGCCTTGAAATGATGGGTACCTAATTAAGGCAAATGATTAAATGCATTCATTTAACTCTCTTTCGCGCCAACCTCAGAGATTTCTGTCGAATATTCACATTCAACTGTAAAGACTATAAAAAAAACTACTACTGCAATGCAGAGCCGTACATTGGGAGAGTTTGGCAAGTGGGTGTGGCGACGAAGGCGCCAGAGAGGAGGAAAGGGAGGAGAGCGCTAAAGAAGCGAGAGAGAAAGAAGGCAGCAAAGAGGAGACGACCGCCATTTTGATGCAACGCTGTCGGCGCGGAGCACTGATGAGGCTATGCGTCGTCTGCTACAAGCTTATTTCTTTTTCGCCTGAATATAAATTTGCGTTCAAACATGGAGTAACTTCATGCTTTAGCTTTTTAAGCCACCGAAGAATAACACTGTATCATTTTATTGCCAGATCCTGCCAAATAAAAGGAAAGAACTGCAATTTGAATATCGATCCCTCGCCGGCAAATGAATGAAAATGGCAGCCTTCCCCGAGCAGCTGGGAGCAGCCGAGAGTTCACGCGCATGCGCTCATGCCTCTCGCTCTGTGCCGTGGGCTGATTGGCTCACTCGGGAGGGGGACACTACGGTAGCGAAATCATACTGGCCAAACCCTCCCAATAAATGGCTCTGCTGCAATGGAAAGATTTTCCTACCCTCATGCTCAACAAGTGTCGACTGGGGATACAACTCCAGTTCATACACTTACTGAGCATGAGGGTAGAGTGTACCAGTAGAGGGCAGGTGTCTGGATAGAAAGAGTTTAGTTGGCACACCAAGAGGCTAACCGATAAAAATGGGCACTACTCTGAGAAAAATGACAAAAAAGCGCGGATCTCGACTTGGCACTAACAGCGGCACACAGCATCTATTTTACTGACTAAAGGGTACTCGATCATTATTTTTAGCTAACTAATCAAACTAAATATTCGTCCCGGTTGCGTTTTAGGAAAATCTCTAAATTTACAAGAACTATTAAAACAACGGCTTAAAAAAAAAGCAATGGCAAAAACAACAATCGAATTTGCCTGCTCTCCAGTAACACGACATCTATGGCAGGCAGACCTGTAGAATGAGCAAGCAGTCTAAAAGCAGAGTATGTCCTATGTATAATTTTTTTCGTGCTGTAAAGCAAGCGCTGGAAGGAGGTTTCACAACATAAACCAAATTTCTTGCGATCAGTCGAGAAAAAGTTAGAGCAGTGAACTTGTCCTTGTCCCCGGCATAACGTTTTAGTATTGCCCGTAGAAACTCAAATAAATATGTAAATAAAAACAAAAAAGACTAACCCTCATAAAAATATCTGTAACTTTGGCAAAGAAAAGTTATCTTGACACAAATATGTGGGATACAGTTGTACATCGTCCATTCGTGTGCTTAACCAATTATGAGGCAAATCGGCGACACTGAAAAAAAAAACGCCCGGTACCATTAAGAGAAAGACAAAAAGGATGCATACCTACACCAGAAAACTTTAGGACGACCACGGGCAGGAAACTCTAGTGATGCTCTTGAAGTGACTCCCTGCAATGGGCCTGCGCAGACCACGGAACAAGATCAGGCAGCGCTTGCAGCCATAAGGTGCTTCATACCATGAAGTTCCCAAAGCAGCTGCAATTGGAAGTAAAGTGCATTCATTTCTCTGCAGAACAGAGAGTTTAATAGCTAGCATGCATTCATAAGGTGATACTGTCATGAATGCACAGACTTTTCAATGCAGCGCTATATCACCAAATTGTCAACCGTGCCGGGCAACACTCAAAATTGGAAGCATTATTCCAAACTATCTCAGCTTAAAGTTAACCATGGCAGAAGCTTCAAGCCATCCTTGCAAATTCTGTGCAGAAAGCAAGCCATGTGACCTTCTAGTTGGACGCCATGGTACGTCGAGCTTATAATCATGTGTCACGCCGTTTTTGCTGCAATGGCTTGTAGGGTCAAAAGTGGTCCAGCTTAAAGAGATACAAAGTATAGACGTTTGTGAGCGGGGCCCTGGCCAAGTCTTCAGTTACATTGCGAAGTAGGTACTCAGACGTTCAAACCGGGATGTTCGCTGCCTGTAACCACGCGACCAGCTTGTGCCCAGCTATTGTTCGAGTTGAGTATATGACCTCGACAGTGCCGTTATTTGACAAGCAGTTTTACAAATGTTAAAAATGACTGACTCACAACGAGACTGCGTCTCAACGACTAACGACTTGGGATACCTAAATGAATACTGATATATTAACTAAATGCAAAACAATTATCTGGCAGGCATTATATTTTTCAACAGGCTGGGTCGAATCCTCATTTAGTCGAAGGAGTCGAT